>JAECUM010031392.1:0-12367 GCA_016617855.1 Megalonaias nervosa | reverse complement strand
GAAATAAATTATTGGTTAAATTTTACAAAGCTTGTTGTCTTTCACACTTTTCTGTTACCTTTTTAAGAGCGTAGGCTCGTAACAATATATCCTTATTTGAATGTCATTATAAAACCAAGTATCTATTTCCAAGAATGTTGTTGAACTCTTTGTATTTCCAGAGAAGAATAACTTGAATTAATTTGAATAAATAAATTCCACTCCAGATGAAATACTGGACACAACAATAATACAACTGATTCTGCTAAGATCTTACAGCACAAATGAATAATTTCTAGATAAACAAGCTTACATAGTCATCCATTTGACCTCAGGTCACAGTTTAGCATTTTCTACAAAAATCTAATCGAAAACTTAATTCTCGAAGGTTCCAAATGTTTAGAAGCTAAAATCTTAGTTATAATTAGAAGGTCTGTTGCTAACATTATAATATAAAATGTGGTAAACAACAGGTAGATCTGGCATTTCATGTGGAATGTCCAATGGTCTGGACTCAGATTGAAATAAACATGCTGTTTACAAAACAAAAATCAATGATTCAGCTCAGGTTAAAAAAAAATAACTTGATTTTGGACAAGGTCAAGTCCAAAATACAATTACCCATAGCATAAAATGAATTTTAAAAAAAACTAACAAACAATGCAAATTAATTATACATACCAGTAGACGTATTGGGTACATTGTGTTTTGTATATTTAAGGGACAGGCTAGGACAAAGTTGGAAGAACGTGTCGTTTTGTCTTTCACATCAATTCAACATATTTAAGCAAACCATACATGTAAAACGAACCGCATTAGTGGCAAAATCTTCTCTGATTAAGGAATATTCCTAATGTCCAGTTTAAAAACTTTTTGATAACAATTTTCATATTTGTTTCTGCAATTGTTATCTCAATCTTCAGAAACACAAATTGTATCTGGCTTTATACGTACACCACACTGTATAAAATACTTTTGGCGTTTGTCAATCATGTTTTCGTATCAATTTATTGGTAGGAATACATGCTGTATTAACACGAACAACACAGCGATCTGTCTTTTTTAAATGTAATATACTTGATATAGAAATCCACTTCTCACCGTAATACATTGATACTTTAATATATAGATCCATATCGTACATTTCTCATAATTTTTCAAACCATCACCATTCCAGAGTCATTAACGTTTCTTTGACATAAATTATTTCGAGTACCAACAGAGATGATCTAAAACGAATCAATTATGACCACATTTTCAGATTTACTTAAATATCAATCAATTAATTTGAGATCTGGTCCGAAATTATAGGTTAAAACAGTCAAACATATTCAATTTTTTTTACGATGATCATTGTATTGATTACATTGTGTCTGCAGCATGGATGCTCGCGAAAGACGAGGACACCATCAGCGATGATTTGTTTCCCGAAGCTCCTTACTTATGTCAAGTTCTTGCTAATATACTATTATGGTAGTTAATGTTTGGTCCTCAGGAGTGTAGATAATACTGAATGTTTAAATCATTTGTCCTTCGATTGTAAAACGGAAAACTAGCGTTGTCATTTATGGGCGATAATCTATTTCTGCTTAACATTTATGGAAAATGCAAATCATTGGCAAAGTTGTATTATTGTCATTTGGCATTTGTTGCAAACAGTTAATTTTTAAATCAGTTTCCACACTATGTAGGCTGATAACCAAACATCAGAAGTTTAACTTATTCAGCTTTGTCTTTGTTAACAACCCTATCTGAAAAACTATAATGTGGATACTACTTATTTCATGTAAATGTTAATATAAGGTTTTACAACAGAGGATTACTATAGTAGGAACCAAGCCCCTGTAGAATTTATTAATGATTTTTATTCTTGTTAAAAAATGGTGTGTTCGATAGGCAAGGATCCAAGTATAATTCCTTGACCTAGAAGTTCGATGAAGATAAAATGCGAGATCAAGTGCTTGTGGTTTATAATATTGCTTTTGATTTATATGGCATTAAGATATCAGCTAATAACAAAATTATGGGAGGCTTTGTGAAATAAAGAATAATGAATATTGTTTCGTGTGTGTGTGTGTGTGTGTGTGTGTGTGCAAATTAAATGAAGCAGAGACTTTACTGATATTATCAAAATGAATCAACACCTAATTTTAAACACTGTAGACTATTATTTAACGTTAAACATTGTGGGCTAGAATAGCATGTTAGACATGTTGGACTAGCAGGTAGTGTTAAATATTGTGTACTAGCATATAATGTTACACTTTATAGACTGTCATCTAATGTTACACATTGCAGCCTGGCATATAATATTATATATTGTAGACTAATGTATATCATTATATATTGTAGACTAGTGTATATCATTATATATTGTAGACTAGTGTATGTCATTATATATTGTAGACTAGTGTATGTCATTATATATTGTAGACTAGTGTATATCATTATATATTGTAGACTAGTGTATGTCATTATATATTGTAGACTAGTGTATATCATTATATATTGTAGACTAGTGTATATCATTATATATTGTAGACTAGTGTATATCATTATATATTGTAGACTAGTGTATATCATTATATAACATAGACTAGTTTATATCATTATATAACATAGACTAGTGTATATCATTATATATTGCAGACTAGTGTATATCATTATATAACATAGACTCGTGTATATCATTATATGTTGTAGACTAGTGTATATCATTATATATTGTAGACTAGTGTATATCATTATATATTGTAGACTAGTGTATATCATTATATATAGACCAGTGTATATCATTATATAACATAGACTAGTGTATATCATTATATATTGTAGACTAGTGTATATCATTATATATTGTAGACTAGTGTATATCATTATATAACATAGACTAGTGTATATCATTATATAACATAGACTAGTGTATATCATTATATAACATAGACTAGTGTATATCATTATATAACATAGACTAGCATCTAACCTTACACATTGTAGATAAACAAATAATGTTACACATTGAAGACTACCTTCAAATGTCATATATTGTAGACTAGCGTCTAAAGTTAATGGACCGCATCTAATGTATAAAATCGTCCGTCAGCATGTAATACTACACTTTCCTCAGTAAACGGTGTCTGAATATGAGTGTGAAGTGTCCATAATACTAAGGATTATCAACTGCATGTATTTTGAACTCAGCTTTTTCAGGTTTTCCCATGATGGCTTTAGGAAAGGTTTCATTGCAAAATGCATTTGTCTCTGCTCCCAATTACACTGTGGATGAGACAGCCTTTAATAAAAATTAATACAATTTATATAAAGTGTCATAGTATAGCGGCAACTGTGTTTTAACGTAGTGTGTCAACTATTTATGTTACTTGCAGTGTTTTGATGCGGTGTTTCCACTATTTATGTTCTTAGCTGTGTTTTGATGTGGTATGTCCACTTTTTGCTTGCACTATTTCCATGCAGTGTATCGACTATTGATTTCACTTACTGTGTGTTGGTGCAATGAGTCCACTATTGATTTTATTTGCTGCTTTATTGTGTGGCATGCCCACTATTGATGTTACTTGCTCCGTTTTGATGATGTGTGTCCACTACAGATGCCACTTGCTCTGCTTGTATGTAGTGTGTCCACTGTTGGTGTCACTTGTTGTGTTTAGATGGAGTGAATAAACTGTGTATGTTAGTTTTTGTCTTTTCATGCGGTGTGTCCACTGCTGATGCTACATTGTTTATTATTTATGTTTTTTGTTGTGTTTTGATGTAGTGTGTCAACTATTTTTTTTTATACTTGTTGGGTTATATGCAGTGTGTCAGCTATTTAGTTTACGTAATGTGTTTTATGCAATGTGTCAACTTTTCATGTAACTTGCTGTGTTTTGGTGCAGTGTGTCAACTATTTTTGTTACTTGCTGTATTTTGATGCAGTGTGTCAGCTAGTTATGTTAGTTGGTGTATTTTGATGCTGTGTGTCGACTATGTATGTTACTTGCCTTGTTTTGATACAGATTCCAATAATTTGTTATATACGGTGTTGTGATATAGTCGGAGCACTAATTATAATTTTGCCATAGGATTTATTTTAAAATGCTGCTTACACCCAATGCACCGTCTTCCAGTTTTTGACTTCTGTTTACGAATGTTTAAAATGCCCACAATTTGCTTATTATAACTCGAATGCAAAAGTACTCTTCACCAATATAAAATACAACCGTAGTAATGGATATATCAGATTAGTAAATACAACTATGTCATTGAGTATGCCTGGATTAGTAAAACCATCTCTGGTACTGAGCATGAATGGATTAGTAAATACAAAACTGGCAGTGAGTATGTTATTATTAATAAATATAATGCTGGTAGTGACTATATCTGGATTAGTAAATACAACTCTGGCAGTGAGTATGTCTGATTAGTAAATACAACTTTGTCAGTGAGTATGACTGGATTAGTAAATACACCTCTGGCAGTGAGTATATATGGATTAGTAAACAAACTCTTGCAGAGAATATGTCTGGATTAGTGAATAGAACTGAAGCAGTGAGTATGACTGGTTTAGTAAATACAACTCGGTAGGGAATATGTCTGGATTAGTAAGTACAAATTTAGTAGTGAATATGTCTGGATTAGTAAATACAACTCTAGCAGTGAATATACCTGAATGGGTAAATGGAACTCAAGCAGTTAGCATGACTGGATTAGAAAATAAAACTCAGGTAATGAATTTGTCTGGACTAGTAAAGATAACTCTGGCAGTACATATATATGTATCAGTAAATACAACTCTAGCAGTGAGTATGGAATATAAAATACTAATCTGGTAGCGAATATGTCTGGATTAGTAAGTACAACTCAGTTAGTACGTCTGGATTAGCAAACACAACTCTGGCAGTGAATATGTCTGGATTAGTAAGTACAAGTTTGGCAGTGTGTATGTCTGGATTAATAAGTGCAACTATTTCAGCGAGTGCATCGGGCTTAGTAAATTGAACTCTGGCAGGGAGTATGACTGGATTAGTAAATACAAATCTGGTAGCGAATACGTTTGGATTAGTAAGCACAACTCTGGCAGTGAGTACGTCGGGACTAGTAAATACAACTCTGGCAGTGAATATGTCTGGAATAGTAAATACAACTCTGGCAGGGAATATGTCCCGATTAGTAAATACAACTCTGGCAGAAAACACGTCTGGATTAGTAAATACAACTCTGGCAGGGAATATGTCTGGATTAGTAAATACAACTTTGGCAGTGAATATGTCTGGATTAGTAAATACAACTCTGGCAGAGAACACGTCTCAATTAGTAAATACAACTCTGGCAGCGAACACGTCTGGATTAGTAAATACAACTCTGGCAGAAAACACGTCTGGATTAGTAAATACAACTCTGGCAGGGAATATGTCTGGATTAGTAAATACAACTCTGGCAGGGAATATGTCTGGAGTAGTAAATGCAACTCTGGCAGGGAATATGTCTGGAGTAGTAAATACAGCCCTGGCAGGGAATACGTCTTGATTAACAAATACAGCTCTAACGGTGAGTATGTCTGGATTAATACATACAACTCTGGTATTGAATATATCTGGATTAATAGATACAACTCTGGCATTGAATTTGTCTGGATTAGTAAATACAACTCTGGCACTGAGTATGTCTGGATTAGAAAATACAACTCTGACAGTGAGTACGACTGGATTAATAAATACAACTCTGACAGTGAGTACGACTGGATTAGTAAATACAACTCTGACAGTGAGTACGACAGGATTATTAAATACATCTCTGTTAGTGAGTAAGACTGGATTAGAAAATACAACTCTGACAGTGAGTACGACTGGATTATAAAATACAATTGACAGTGAGTACGACTGGATTAGTAAATACAACTCTGATAGTGAATATATATCTAGATTAGTAAATACAACTGGCTAAATATGTTTGGACTAGTAAATACAACTCGGTAGGGAATATGTCTGGATTAGTAAATACAACTCGATATGGAATATGTTTGGATTAGTAAATACAACTCGGTAAGGAATATGTTTGGATTAGTAAATACAACCCCGTAGGGAGTATGTCTGCATTAGGAAATACAACTTTAGCAGTGAGTATGTCTTGATAAATAAATACAAATATGTCAGTATGTCTGAATAAATAAATACAACTCTGTCAGTGAGTACGTCTGGATTAGTAAATACAACTCTGTCAGTGAGTACGTCTGGACTAGTAAATATAATTATGTCCGTGAGTACGTCTTGATGAAAAAAAAAAGTCAGTGCGTGTGTCTGGATAAATAACCTATTGCATATGTTCTGAGAAGAAGCAAAGTAACATGTTTCGCAACAAAATTACACCCATAATTCCATTAAGCACGGTAAGACAGGCACATTCTGGCATTACAGTTTGTATTACGAGGAGTCATCCATCAAATGCTTATAGAAAATAACTGACTGATCGTGAATCATAATCTACCAAAATCACATTACGAACTTGGGTTTGCGGCTTTAAAATATAAATACCATTTTCGTATTTCCTTGAATGCTCAGGGTCCATCTCATTTCCCTATTGGTTTTGGTTTTGTGTGTTTTCCAAAACAATATATTTTATGGGCCAGTTGGTACTTTAACACAGTCAGACATTCCCTGTTACAAGGAACTAATGGAACCATCCATTATTAACAACTGTTTTCAAACATTCTCTCGAAATCCCAGATTTTCGCCAATTGAAAATACACACACACACACACACACACACACACAAATAATCAAAAAACAAAAAGCAAATATAAGCCATAATAGTATTAGATTAAGAAAATTTTTCTTCGATCGCTAGTACCGTCCACGATAGCAATTCAAAACGAAGCCTTGAATGAAAAGAGAAAATCTAATTCAATCGGAATCGAAATTTTTTAACGATGATAAAGAAAGTGAGACCGAATATAATAACTTAGTTCTTCTGATTCTTTATCAGAGGATGACGTGATTCAGCATCATTCTTTACATGATAATGACATAACGTGTCATAATTCTTTATTAGATAATAACACAACTCGTCATAATTCTATATTAAATTATGACATAATTCGTCAAAAGTCTTTTTCGCAAGTTTTCATTAGTCTAGTTGTTCGAATCTCAGTTTGCTCATAATTAAACGCATAAAGCTATTAATGATTTTAAGAAGTCCTTTGAGTGAAAATGTTACGAGTTGTCCTGACTATAATCTAATGAGTACTCATTAGATAACAGAGGTTAACAAGTCCCTCATCTCGAATAGGTATCGAAGGTAAGTCCTCCACCTCGAATAGGTATTAACCCTAAAAAGGTTATATTTCATTGTCATATGATAACATATGACTAACATTGTTTAATATTCAAATATATTCCATTAACTAACAGTTTGCGCTTTTCACCATTGACCCACTAGTTTGCATGTGAGGAGAGCTAAAAATTACTACACTTGTTACATAAGGTATACCATACGGAAAAGTAAATTGCTCAGTTAAATGATTTTCCGCCTTTTGATGTAAAACAAGAGAAGGGCGGATGGATAGAACTTGCAAAAACGGACACATGGACATTTTTACTTGATGACTGGAAATGATAGTAAAAATTATAAATATAAAGCAAACCAGAATACAAAAGAAAACCGAATATTACATGTATGTAATGAGGGTTAACAACATCTTTTTTTATTTTTGTACGACTAAACGTTTTTGAATATACCCAAAAAGTGGATAGAATGGTAATGAATATATGAGACAGATAGAACATTTCAAACTACTATAGACTGTATGGTCCTAAAACGGATCTTTATACAGAGGGGGGGGGGGGTTGGGGTTGGGGGTTGGGGGGGTTGAAGTGGACCGGTGGGTGGAGAGAATTGTTTTCACTTTATCACTCACATTTAAATTAAACAAAAATAGCCCTGAATCCTAGATCACAGTGATTTTTCAGGGTTAGGCGAATTATATCTCCTATAAACCCCAAACAATGCCCTCGAGTTTTTAGACAACAGTGTAATTTTTGACTCTGCATTTAATACATAGTAAATACAGTTTGATTTTTTTAATGTTGTTAAATTTTGTTACATATCGTAGTGTTTTGGTTCTGTTGCTGTGAACTAATTTCAACAAAAGTAATGCACGAGGGGCAAATCATTGCCCAGCTGGCAAAACAAAAATTAAGAAAAAAAGTAAAAAATCAAAGCTAAAAATTTATTTATTTGCCTCACCTCTACGCAGCTAAACACACACACACACACACACACACACACACACACACACACACACACACATATATATATATATATATATATATATATATATATATATATATATATAGGGGGTATGCATGCACACCAAAAAATAAAGCGTGGGGCGGTTGAATATTTTGAAATTTATCTTCTAGAATTAAAGATGAGAGACAGTTGCCGCTTGACTTGACAAAAATGTTGAATCTAACGAAGAAAGATTAAGACTGATACGTTATGAAAGATTTAAACCTTCAGTGTATTTTGCAGACTGTTCTCAAACTATATGTGAATAATTATAAACTCGTTCGAAAGCTAAACTGTAATAACAATTTAGGAACATTAACACGACTAAAAGAAAAACAAACCTCCGAACTTGCAAATAAAATAATGTTTTCGAAAACAGGGATAACGCTATTATCTGGTATGTAAATGACTATGTAAATGTTCTCATTAGAATACTAAGCATTTGCAACAATAACTATTTAAAACTAAATCACGATGAATGCCATTACATTATGCGTTGTGACGTCAAGCGGAATTTTCAGGAAATTAACTTTTGATGACACCAACGTAATTCTTAGAAGGTACCCTTGGACATACCGCTTTCACACATTTGCGTAATAATTCATTTAGAATTAAAATGTACAATACGTTTGCACGTAATTGTAAATAACCGGAGACTACTCCAAGTTTGAATCTATCTCAATCTACCGACGACTAATGTCAATGTTTCATTTCAAGACATCCACTTTAATTTTGTATTTTTCAAAGATTTGTGGCAACTGCATTAACTTTTGTAATGACATTATTAAATCCCAACATGTATCAGCTCAGCAACATTTACTCAGTTGTCAATTACTGGACAAGCATCGATCAATCTTAATCAAGAGTTTTCGATTTTCTCCAAAAGAATGAAAGCTGATGAATACAAAAGATATATTGAAAGGTCAAAGAGATATTTAGGTGATATAAATCAAGCTGCTGAAAATGAACTATGCACTGAAGAAGATAAAATAAACAGTTGATGACAGACATGTGTATGTGTGTGATTAAACTGAACGATTTGTGACCCGATATTTAGTGTGCGTAGCGTTACAATAAGTTATATGACCTCAGATTAAATGGGTGTAGCGTTACAATAAACAAAATAATATTAACTGTATGTAGCATTAAAATTAAAATCAAGGATATGTGATCTGAGATCAAGAGTGTGTTTCATTACAATCAACGATTTGTGACCTAAGATTAAGTGTATAGCATTGCACTCAACGATCTGCAATCGAGGATTAAGTGCGTGTAGCATTACAAGAACAATACGTGACCTAAGATTAAGTGTATAGCATTACACTAAACGATCTGCAATCGAAGATTAAGTGCGTGGAGCATTACAAGAACAATACGTGACCTAAGATATAGTCTTACCTAACAACCTTTCAAAACGATTTATTAGAACTAAAACCAACTATTTGATGAAAATGAACATGAAGCAGTAAAGCCTTTATTCAGTTATTGACCTTGAAGATGTCTTGTCGATGTTGTCTTATTAATGTTAACTTTCCATTTCCTTTTTTCAAACATTTTAATAGGGATGGATTATCCCATTCATTTTGGTCTTCAATGTCTAAACAGTTTAATTGGCTGAGTCACGATTTATGTTGTATACTGTATCAGGTATATGTCTATAATAAAGGAGGATGTTATACTAATCCTTATATTTGCTTGTACTGGCTTCTTTATCTTGTCTTTGTCTCTGGTTGGGTGGGGACAATATGGGCGATTCTTAGGAATCCGAAGTCGTTATATTCGACACAATTTGATATTATCTACATCTGGTTTTGCTTCAGAATTTTCCTTACAAAAACAACATTCTTAAAGAACAACTAATCATGATCTATACGCATGGACAAGTGAGAGCTATGGCATGGAAAATAAACGAGGAAAAATATGAAAATAGTGATCCATTTCGTCCCGATTGGGACAGTCCGATTTATATGGCTACACCTTCCTGTAACTAAGTCAGAGCTTTACCGGTGCGCATTATGTATATGTCGATCTACAATTAAAATGTAGCTTTAAAGCTATTTGAAAAGCGACGTCTATCGGCATCACATTTGTTTAACAGTTCGCAGCTTCAGCTTAATATGCCATTATCACTACATCGCAACTTCCAGAGTTACTCTTTGAGTTCCCTAGTGACCAATGACCTCTGAAGAATAATGTATTATGTATGATGTTGTCAGCTATTATAAAGCTATTATAAAGCCATTTGTCGGCTAAAATAATTATGTATGCTCACGAAATTTTGATTTTTTTTTCAGAGCTATAAATCGACTTGTTTGACCTTGTTAGACTTATTTGACCTTGCTAAGACTGTTTGACCTAATATGTGATTGTGTTTCCATCTATTTGCTCTGTTAAGATCGGTGTGCAAATACAGTATCCTGTCATGACGATATTGACTCCAATAGAGCTTCTGTGTTATGATATTTGTATAGGCATTAACGTACTTCATTTTCATACATCCATTAAAGAGATATATGTCAATGGAAGTAAGGAGATGGCAATGAGTAGTCAAGGCGATGACAATGTCTGAACCCACAATTCCTGTCAGGGGTAGTCAAGGCGATGACAATGTCTGAACCCACTATTCCTGTCAGAGGTAGTCAAGGCAATGACAATGTCCGAACCCACAATTCCTGTCAGGGGTAGTCAAGGCGATGACAATGTCTGAACCCACAATTCCTGTCAGGGGTAGTCAAGGAGATGACAAGATCTGAACTTACACTTCCTGTCAGGGGTAGTCAAGGAGATGACGAGATCTGAATTTACACTTCATGTCATGGGTAGTCAAGGAGATGAAAAAATCTAAACTTATACTTCCTGTCAGGGGTAGTCAAGGAGATGACAAGATCTTAACTTACACTTCCTGTCAGGGGTAGTCAAGGAGATGACAAGACCTGAACTTACAGTTCCTGTCAGGGTAGTCGAGGAGATGACAAGATCTGAACTTACGCTTCCTGAAAATATATTATCTGTGTGAATGAAATTCAAACATACAAACCTTAAGTTCTCTCATTCATACTCCACATATTCTGACTAAACTGTTTCATTGGTTTGTTTTCGAATTTTAACACAAAAAAAATATTTCAAAACTAATTCTTTTCAGGATCAGGCAGTTTTTACTCGTATGGTTTCGAAGGTTTGAAGATCATTCTCCATATGTTGGTTTATGTCTTTAACTATAACGTTTGTAAGCAACAAAATGCTTATTGTGGTTACGGTGTAATTACCATTAATCGAAATTGTTAATTTCTTTTTACGCCTTTTATAGCAATAATATTATATGATCTTACCACTAATGTTTACCTTAAATAGCGCTCTGTACCCCTAAAAGGTGTAAGGGTTGTTCACTTATTTATGCTGGAAAGAAAGCCAATATATGATTTTTCATTAGAATTTATATTATAATCTGGTCACATAGCTTAAAAGTATAGTTGAATGTATGCATCGAGCATGTTGAAAGCACAAATGATAATCTAACTAAACCCTGACGGGATTACACATGGAGACAAAATCTACACTGCAAGTGGACTAGCCCCTTCTGAACATTTCATTAACGAATCAAACGAACAGCGTATTCTTTTCTATTTAAATCGCAATCATCGCTAAGGAGCATGACTCAATAAACCTTTTTACAAAAGACATGAATGCCACAGTATTATCATTCGAAAGGAAAGGAACATTTACATTTTTTCTTAACTTTCAGCAATGGGTTGCTTGTGTAGAACATGAGTGAACGAATTAAATGGTAGCTTACCTGCATGATAATATTCTTTCTCTGTTTGTATCACCTGTCTTCCGGTAGAATTCTCACATCAGGTGTCCGCTGTAGGGAATCCATGAATGAGACAGAAATGTCTAGATTACCTATTACTCTTTACGTACGATAAACTGTCTTCTGAAAAGCTATTGCCAATTTAGTTAAAACATTGGAGTCGAGTTTGTAATAGAATGACATCGTTTTTATTAGAGCTAAATTAATATATTCATCCTTAGTGCGCTTTAATTCCTTTCTGATATTACCTGCTAATAATATCATGAGAAACCATATTCGCAAAACATATAT
>JAECUM010031391.1:0-23593 GCA_016617855.1 Megalonaias nervosa | reverse complement strand
TGCCCGACCTGGGAGATGTCACCATTAGCCAGGTGCATCTGAAGTTTAAAAAAACAGCCCTTCTCAGGGCTAACCAGATCTCTAGAAAAGAGAACCTATTCAATTTGCCAATTAGTGTGAATGTAGTGTAGTGTGAATATAAACACTCACTCTTTACTGATGTGTGTGTGTGTGTGTGTGTATGTGTGTGTGTGTGTGTGTGTGTGTGTGTGTGTGTGTGTGTGTGTGTGTGTGTGTGTGTGTGTGTGTGTGTGTGTGTGTGTGTGTGTGTGTGTGTGTGTGTGTGTGTGCATGCGCGTTCGTTGGTGTGAATAGTATATGGGTGTGTGTTTTTCTTCTCTTCCTTCGTTGGTGTGATAGTATAATGTATGTTTTATGCTTGCTCGTTCGTTGGTGTGGATAGTATATTGTGTGTTTTATGCTTGCTCGTTCGTTGGTGTGGATAGTATATAATATGTTTTTTCTCATCCCGATTGTGTGGATGGTATGTTTGTGTGTTTTATGCTTGCTCGTTCGTTGGTGAGGATAGTATATTGTGTGTGTGTTTTATGCTTGCTCGTTCGTTGGTGTGGATAGTATATGGGTGTGTGTTTTTCTTCTCTTCCTTCGTTGGTGTGATAGTATAATGTGTGTGTGTTTTATGCTTGCTCGTTCGTTGGTGAGGATAGTATGTGTGTTTTATGCTTGCTCGTTCGTTGGTGTGGATAGTATATTTGTGTGTTTTATGCTTGCTCGTTCGTTGGTGTGGATAGTATATGGGTGTGTGTTTTTCTTCTCTTCCTTCGTTGGTGTGATAGTATAATGTGTGTGTTTTATGCTTGCTCGTTCGTTGGTGAGGATAGTATATTGTGTGTGTGTTTTATGCTTGCTCGTTCGTTGGTGAGGATAGTATATTGTGTGTTTTATGCTTGCTCGTTCGTTGGTGTGGATAGTATATTGTGTGTTTTATGCTTACTCGTTCGTTGGTGAGGATAGTAAATTGTATGTGAAGTGAGTGTAAGTGATGTTTTCCTTCACGTCCGTGCTTGAAGTATATAAAAGTATAGCGTTCGTCATTCGCGCCATTCAACACAGAATACAAGATGGATCTTTTTAACAAGTTGACAGACAGTTGGTGGTGGATGATAGATGGAGTCCATGTGGTGGAAAGACTTCAAATGGAGTGGAGGTTTGAAGTCAGCCTAGACTTTATGACAAGTATGAAAGTAGCAAGTTATGAACTACAAGGCATAATAGTGGAGGAAGCGGATAAGTTGAGAGGCTTCAACTATCCAAAATATGTCAGAGTAGGCACATTGAAGCAGACCCTTGATGTTGTCACCAAAATAAGGTGTTTTTTGGAAGACACATTCATTTTAACAGAATGGTCTTTTGTCGAAAAAGGCTTAGAAAATGTCAAGAAAGCGGAAGACCTGATGAAAAAGGTATTGGAAGAAGAAGTAAAGAAGATCAAGGAGACGTGGGCAAAAGAGAGGAAGGAAAAGGAAAACAAAAAGAAGAAAGAAGAGTTTGAGAAACTAAATCAGAACTGGATGAAAATCCAACAAAAATTCAGAGCTCTCGGACATCCTGACTGGATGCCCGAAGAAGAAAAGAAGAAAGGAATTATTCAAAAAGTCAGGACATGGTGGAAGAACTGGAGAAGATAAAAGAAGAAGAACCCAAAGGCCCTTTTCAGGGCCACTTCCAATGCCTCGAAAAGATCTTAATTTTCATTTTGTCTCCACCCTAAACGAATATATATAAAACCCTTCCTCTACTAAAAAAACACGAACGCTCTTGATTCGTGTTTGTCTATAGCCCTCTCTCAGGTAGCCTGACGTCACAGTACTTCTCTTTTTGCTACATTGTTACCAGTGTGACGTCATGCCACCTGTCGCTTATCGCTCTACAAACCCACAGTATACTAGTCGCTCTACAAAATTTCCATTGACGCTATACAGGCCCAGGGTGTGCTAGTCCCTCTACCTAATTTTCCATTGACGCTATACAGGCCCAGGGTGAGATTTTATTTCTTGACGCTATACTGGCCCAGGGGGGGTCTGTAATGCTAATTCCCATTGACGCTACGGTAACCCCATATACTACTACTACATCTTGGACTGAGGAAGTAAATGCTAAGTAATGCCAGCTTGGTTGTCAGGCACTAAACGTTTGACAGTGGGCGTAAATTCTAAATAATGCCCGCGTGATTAATGGCCAATGCATGTTTGATGGAGAGATGCTTCTAAATAACGCCAGACTGATTAATATTAAACTAGATTTGTTTTTGTAAAACTACTAGGCCGCCACAGAAACCAAGAAAAGTTCAGACAATTTCAAAATCCGTAAAACAAATTGGATTTAAAATTGAACCAGATCACATACATCTTAATACAGATATGCTCACTATATTTCACTGAGCTACTAAAATGTTTTCTCCCTAATAGTACAACACGCAAAAAACCCGTTTTGAAAAAGCTTCAAAAGGATGTTCAAAATTGAATACATGCCATCAGTTACAGCAAATCTACTCAGCTCACACACTTTACGGCCGCGGTACTGTAATCGTTTATCTGCTAGTGCGATGAAACGGATTTGAACAATGGAAGACATCAAAAGTCCTAATTCTACAGTTATGGTAGGCCACATGATTCACGCTATATCCGATACAGTAAGTGCTGTAAACAGCCTTACGTCACGAACTGTCCCTTCAAGGCAACGATCACCCCATTATCTCCTAAAGCGTAGCGAGAGCTTGTGCGCACAGATATGCACATATTGCTGTACCATACTAGCTTTTATTGAAAAATTGTTTTCAATCAAATACGTTTTATCACAATAACAACTGGTGTAGACGTTTTACAACTAGAAATGAAGTTTTAAAACAATTTGTTTTTAAATGTACAAAGCATTTAAACCGATTCAACGTTTTGTCAAGATACATCTCAGAAAGACTGTATTAACCAATTATTTCTGAGTTGCCTTGTTCCACACTGAAATAGAAGAAAACATTTTTCATTTAATTATTTTGACAAATATTTAAGAAAACTGAAGAAAGAAAGAAAAATTTGGGAAACAAATAAAGCTGAAGTTTATTAGTGATGATTATGCTAAAGACAATCTTTCCACCTCAGCAAATATGAAATACAGTTGAATTAAACGTTATTGAATTAAATCATTCCTTATTACAATGAATGCTGCTGCACACACACACACACACACACACACACACACACACACACACACATATATATATATATATATATATATATATATATATATATATATATATATATATATACATAATGTGTGTGTGTGTGTGCTGTGTATGATCATACAGATCCAGTTTAGAAGCCCTTCTACTGTACAGCACACGTGAATGGCAGCATTTCATTTATGTTTATCAAAGCCACTGTCTGCAATGAGGTAGAATGACAAACACACACAAACGCACGCGCACAAACACACACACATACGTAAACATGCATGGAACGTGATAGAGGTCCTAATTCTCCATCCCCCGTATACGTGCGTGGCGGGTATGTGGTGGGGGTGGGGGTAGCGGTATTTCAAGAGATGGATAATCGAACTTGATTCAACCACGGTAGCTAATCCTGATAATTGTGAATGATTAAATGATTATAGCACGGAAGCAGATCCTGACTGATCCGATTTTGGAGATCAATCCGGCCCTTATTCCGTCAAGTTAATTTACTGTCAAGACGCCATCCCGTGACAGCCCTATACAATTTTTTATTGCGCGCCAAATCGTTCAAAATGAATGAGCTGGAGCGATCGTAATATGATCTGCAGAGATCGTAGGGTGAGTTGGAGAAGGCGAACCGAAAATATCGTGGGGACAGCAAAAGTAATCGTAGGGTGAACTGAAAATATCGAAGGGTGCACTTGATTAATCGTAAGTTGAGCTGGAAAGATCGTAATTTGAACTGGATGAATCGTAACGTGACCGGGGGTAATTCTACGGTAAGCTGGAGTAATCGTAGGATGAGCTGGAGATGGAGAGTTCGTAGGGAGATCTGTAGTAATCGCAGACTAAGCTAGAAATATCGAATTAAGGATATTGTAGGATGAGTTGCAATAATCTGGTAGTAGTAGGGTGAGCTGGAGTAATTGTAGGGTGAGCTGGATTGATCCTATGGTGAACCGGAGTAATCGTGACGGAACTAGAGTAATCGTACGGCGAAATGGAACAATCGTATGTGGAGCCGGAGAAGACTACCTGAAAAGATCGTAGGGCGCGAAGGAGCAAATCGTATGTAGAGTCGGAGAAGACCACCTGGTGAGATCGTAGGGCGAGCTGGAGTAATTGTAGAGAGAGAGCAGAGAGAGCTGGAGTACTTGTATGGTAAACTGGAGAGTATCAGCAGGTGGAGAGGAGGGGTGGAGTAATCGATAGTTATTTGTGAATGTGATGGTGGATAATCTATCAGGAAAATGTTTATTAAGGTCTTCAAAATATCAAAAAATGTTCCTCGTTGAACCCGAATTAAAATTTACCAACTTTATTATTTCATAGAAGTTCATTGACAAATAATACAGGGTTGGCTCAAACCGGTGCAAACAGGAAAAGTAAAGTGTATATCCCCAGGTAACCATATTTAACTGATATACGTTTGTCCAAATTCAATGCGTTGTATCTTTCATGTTTATTTGTGAAAACCAATACAGAATCTAAGAGCAGTGAAGCTCCGCGAAACAAGAAATATGGATATTATATGACGAACATCCGTTCCTGGGATTACTTCCAACAAAATTAAGACAGATATGAGAAGACAAGCCATGTTAGAAAACGTATTTATTTTATGAATCGATCACTTCGAAACGACGCGTGTGTTATCAACGAAAACGAAATATCAAGAACTATGTTTTTTGCTTGAGTTTCTTTAGCACGTATAATCTTTGCTGTTTACATTGCCTTTATATTGGCAAGGTATTTTACTAAACAGGCAAACAATATTAATAATAATGCAGACTAAAGTGTACCTGCATGATGACGTGAGTCTAGCATATATTAGATTCACTTTAATTCATTGGTATTACTTCAAAATAAAAACGTTACTTCGCCTACAAGTGTTCGTAATATTTGCTATTATTCATGACCAAAGGTTTGTACTTCAGTACCATTAGTCATCATTATTATTTCAAGTCATAAAGTTCGAATTATAGTACCATTAGTCAAAAGGGGACATTTTCATGTTCTATGACAAGATCGCATTTATTTCATCGTTTGGTACACAACAAGTAATACTTTAATTCGTGGCGAAGCCATGAAACGAAATATATCTTTTTATTTAACCAAGAGATGAAACATATCAAGTATTAGTGTTGGAAAAGAAATTTTCCCTTTTATTATTTACCATATTTGTCACTGAATCGAAGCTTGAAGTTTTAAACTCACATTTCGAATACCTTTCCCACCCACTTTCGTAAGTTGAACTCAGCTCTAATTTGCATTCATTCGCTGATTATAAAACTATTATTGATTTGAGAGTACTTTTGTTTTAGGGTGAATAATCTGCTGGAATATTTTGTTTACAATTTTTACCCTATTCAACAATCGCAGCATGCACCATACATTGATGTATCACAGCATGTACCATAAAGCGATGTATCACAGCATGTACCATAAAGTGATATATCACAGCAGGTTTCTCAGATCGCTGTAACGGTAGGTAAAATGATATAACTTTGTTAAAATGCAAGCAGTGTGATTCAAATGCCTTCGGCAAAATGTAATGTCCATGCCTAAGATTTAATGCATTTTCTATTTATCTCAAAAGCTCACAAAATGGGGGGTTGGGGTGGCTGTTAATATCATTTCAATTCGCACACAAATTTAAGCTCCATACGGTATGAGGATATATCTTGTATTTCTATATGTAACAATGTATAGGGATATAACTTTCACAAGTGAAAATATAGATATTTGAAAATTATAACATATATTTCACATGTTAGTTTATGTATTGTACAATTACGTATATAACAAGCACCACTGTATCGACCAAATACACATATTACAGTTCTATCAGTCATGGCTATTTCCAGACCAAGAACTATCCAGACCGATATTTCACTGAACCATGTCATTAGAGTTTATCGTGATTCCAGACCAAAGGTTATACTGACGGTAAATAGTCTTTATTGTTATTCTCGACCGATGGTTCATTGAACAGTGTCATTATATTTTATGTTGATTCCAGACGTGGTTCATTTACAGTAATTGGTCTTTGTTATCATTCCAGACCGAAGGTTCATTGGATATTATCATTATGGTTTGTCGACATTCTAAAGCAGTGGTACATGGAACAGTGTCATTGCATTTTATTGTAATTCCAGGCAGTGGTTCATTTGACAGTAATTGTTCTTTATTATCATTTAAGAAGGATGGTTCATTGAAGAGTATCGTTATATTTTGTCGACATTCTAAACCAGTGGATCATTGAACAGTGTTATTACAGCCCATCACGTTTCCAGAGCAAAATTGTATCTGACAGTTATTAGTCTTTATTTTCATTTAAAAGTGTCATATTGTATCGTGATTACAGACGATTGGTTCGTCTGACAGTGTCATTGGTCTGTATTGTCATTCCAAACCGACTGTTCATTGAACAGTATCATTATAATTGATCGTGATTGCCAATATTATTTACCTTAATATGAATCTATTGTTTTCAAATGATGAAAACGATTATCACTTTAATCGACGGTAAAACTTTGTTTGGCTCTCCGCAGTTTGTTTCTCCCGGGTTTTAATATGTGAAGGTATTTCGTGTTAGAACATAAACTTCAGATCGATTTTTAATCGTTACTGCAAATTCCGAAATCTTTTCTTTAGAAAAGGACCAAAACATTTACTAATTTATATCTTCATGCAATTATTCTTACTTAAACTAACTTATAATTATATTTAACAGATAGATTTGTTCAACATTAATTAAGAGAAACTACTGGGAAAAATAAAGAAAAACCATTTTACTTTTTTGTTATTTATCAAATACGTTATTGCTCCGAAATTCTTAAAATCAAGGCATTTCGCATTTTGATAAACATTTCGATGTCTTATAAACGGACAACCGTGTTTAGCAATGACCATGACTGTGGCAAATTGGATTTACTGAAAATGGTTAAGTTTTGAGCCAGGAAGAAAATAATTTGGGCATTTTCTCCAGCCCAATCAAATGAATAATGCATAGGCACAGCAAAAAAACAATGTAATCAATTTCCAATCAGAAAAAGCAGAACAAGTGTAACTCGTTTCTTTGTTAAGCAATTCGAGAATGGAATACATTATCTATCAGGACTCGTCAAAGCTACTCCATTAAAAATGCGAATTAAATAATCTCGGCAGTTATGTTCCCAGAGACTTGTAATGGAGTAAAGAAAATGTCAACTTCTTTTTATCCTCAACTTAGAAGAAAGAGCAGTTCAATATTTATTTAAGACACAGTGCTCTTGAATCACCTCTTCGTAGCAATGGACTTGTAGAAAATATATAAAACTTCGTTCTCTTTGATCCTTATATTTAATACCAAGAAGAACTGGTCGAACTATTTCATATCCTCACTTAGCACGGACGAACATCAGAATTTTCAATCAATCCCTTTTATAAATTTGTTGAAAAGTCACAAATGGTTACATCAATGCATCAATTACTACCATGCATGGACTTCTGCAAACAATTCCTTTTTCCAAAATGATGTCAATCGCTTCCGCAACGATTAGCTCTACAAAGACGTTCTGTTTATCCCTTATCATTTGCTGTTCTTATTTCTGTCCACCTTTCTTTCTGAACATCGTATAAACAGTGTCGTAAACCTGTAATTTAACAGTTGCTCCTTTTATCTTCTTTCATGTATTAATCGTCATCATTCGTTGTTCATCTTTGTAGTTTATATACCTTGGCAACATACTAAAGTTTGTAAACTGGTGAAGGAGTCTTTATATTTTGACCGTTCAGCAAATTCAGTTTTTGTCAATAAAACTCAGTATCATATATCCGCATACATTCACACGTTCATATATGTTTGTAATTTACTTGTATCATCCAAAGTGAACAACATTAAAAGCCATTGGTTTTCATTCTAATACTGTATCCACTTTATTTTACGTCTTGAAATTTACGTAATAAGCTATATTTAGACCAAATTAAAGAAGCTAAACTTAATACAAATTCATTGTCAGACTATTAAGATGAGAATGAGAATGCAATGGACAAAAATAAAAAATAATTTGCCTTACCTCGCCTCGCATATCAAACCACGTCTAGTGTCACCAGGAACATCGTTGTATGTGCCGTGGGCATAATTTACCAGCTCCAAAAAGTGCTCAATACCACCAACATTGTCAGGCTGTCCCGGGTCCCAATTTGTATACGTCATGGGCTTTGATCCACCGTGTTGTCCCATCCAACGCCATTCGTTCTCTGCCAGTATATCGGATCCATCTACCCAGTGACGAGCATCCTTTGATCCTGTGAATAAATAAAATATTCATTGCGATGAAGAGTTTTATTTATATAATGTTATTGGTTTCTTTGTTCAGTTGTTTGTTCCGTGGGATGTTACTAGGGGCACCGATTTACCTGAATATAGACAGTTGTATGTTTGGATTCACTGACAAAATATATAGTTCCGACCCTAACGACTACAAATCGAACAGAAACATGGCATTGGTCATAACAGAAATGGGATGAGTAGGAACATGGATGACTAAATCTTATTTTACATCTTGCTTCCATTTCACATACAACGACTAAATATGGTGACCCTCCGTGTCTGCCATTTTCCAATCTTTTCAACCGAGGATAACCCATGCTTATATTTAGTGGGAAGCGAGACTTAACTTGACGATACCCAAAGTCTAAACATTTTGCTGCCAAAACGCGAACTGGATATTGAAGCAACACGCACATTGCTTCGGAGGTCAAGCTGTAACTATGTAAAGGAGACGCTGGATGAGATTTTGTTAATATTTTTTGTTCATGTTTTTGTATTATTCCCTTAATAGCCACATCATAAAGAAATTTAGATTTCAGCTTGTATCAACTAACGGATGTTTAGCAGTCAGTTTCATCTGTCGTTTTTTCGACTGTTCACGCGGGCATATTCGACTATAAGTGCTGAAATATATGTTCAGCACGGTTAGAACGATAAGAATAGAAGTAAAATTTTAAATCTCATATATAATCAAAACCAATCATTAAGTGATAACGATTCCAAGGAATATGCAAGTAGGTCTATCTAACTAACGAAGTATGAAAATAGTTTACTAATTAACTAAGTAAATATCTACTAGTAACTAAGTTAGGAAGGAAACATGCAAATTACATTAAATCAGTGTTATATGACCTTCAAATGCAAAAATTGTTTATAAAATAAAGATATGTATAAGCAGATCAACAAAACTGAACTAATTAACCTTCTATAGTACAAGTCTCATGGGTCATGCATCCGCATTTACTCATTTTAAATTAAATATAAATTGTTTTGTTTTTTTCTTCTAAAATTTAACACTACTTTTCTTTAGCCAAAGTCTGTTCAATTCTGATTTTTGAATCATCTACACTTTAGCTGTCATCAAGACACTACCCGACGAAACTTGTCGATGTCCACGGTCTTTTACAATGGTGGCCATGTACTAAACGTGGGTCAAACGAAGAGCGCGTCGAGTGGAATCGTCACAATCGAGGGTGGTACGAATTTGTTTATAAATATGAGTAACTTTCATTGTGACGTCACAGCGCGCGACATTCAATCCGGATTGTACTGGATCACACCTTTAGGTTCATTTCGTCCAAAACATGTCTACATACAGCATCTGAATAATGACCTTCCAAAGGAATGTGGATGCATAAGAATCCAAATGAAAGGAATACTTGCCACTAAAAGGTATGTAGAATCAAATTCTAAAAAGTGACACCCATTACTGAAATAGTCTGTGCTGAATGCCTACATGAAACATGTGGCTTGTACCATAATTGAGAACATACTAATCAACATACTAAGTAGCTAAGTAGTTGGCAAGCTACCTAACTAAATTTAAACCATAAGGAAAAGGTTAACAATCGGTAAGTGATCAACAGTGATTAGCAGAGGTATATACCTGGTTTGTTTGTATTAAGATTATTTTATTTAATTCCGGTGCTCGATCGGACATTCTAAGCGACTTTCTAATACGGATTTTGCAACATGTGAAACCCTTACGCAAGTTATCGTTCATTTTGAAGCTACCCTTCCAATGCGCACAAAAGCGCACGACAGAAATGGCCGGCACAGAAAAAGATACATGTCGCCGCTCATACAGTGAGTGGGTCGCATATTTTACCTCCAGTGCATTAGTCATGCTTCCTCCTTTTTGTGTCATAGCGTTTGAATTATGGCTAAGCGATCAGGAAAAACTGGTTCGCGATAATTGAAACAGAAAGAAGTGAGGATCGATGAGGTCACAAACGATGTGTTTTCGGTAGAGAATTGGGTATCCCATCATCAAAGGTTTGCTAGGCAGGGTCTATTCTTAGAAGTCAGGATTATTTGAGACATGGATACAGACCAAACAGAGACTACACCGAAAAAGCTATATAAGATGGCAAATTGTTTCTAAATTGTCACACAAATATTAGATTAACAAGCGGTTGAATTACGCCATTACTGAAGCTGTTATTAATTCTTGGATGACCACGTCTCAAAGAAGATCACTGACGACGTCGTAAGGAAGATATAGAAAATAAGCACAGAGGTTGAATGTCTGAAAAGCGAACTCTTTGAAGCGCAGCTAATGCGAAAAGCTGAAAGAGAGGCACCACGTATTAGATTTCTAGTACAGTGCTTATTTATACAACTTTGATGCCCAGGAGGCTATAAATATATCTTTATGAAAGTCTATGTAAGCCCTTAAGCAGTGCACAAGGAAAAACACTACTATATGGTACAGATGGCAAGAAGAAATACAAATCTGCTGAAAGCTGCGTTGTGATGGCCGTAAACCTACCGAAGAACAAAGTAAAGATAAAGTTCACAGAAGCAGATATAGTCTTCGTCAATTATTTTGCATTTTGTTGAATTTTAATTTGTTCACCTTTAATTGACCCGTCCATTATTTCTGTATTGCCTCCATACGAAATGAAAAACAAATGTGGATATAGTCTTTGTTTTCATCTTTTTAAAGTGCAAACCTTTATTTCTTTGTCTTTTTCTGTTTTGTCCTTTTTTCCATACTCCTTTCTTTTGCCATTAAATGTTTACCTTTTGTACTATTTTCTCTCATTTCCCATATTTTCCTGCGCTTTGCAGCTTCATCTTTTCCTGTAGTTTGCAATATCGAGTTTATCTTGTTGAAGATACCCACTTTAAATAACTACATCCGGAAGAACTACATCCGGTCAACTTATGGAACTTGGGGTTATGAATGTAATTTTTTAAACAAATTCTTCGGCATAAAAATCTAGAAGAGTGGCTATTGTACTAAATGGTGATTTTCTTTTCAGCAAACATAAAACCTAGAAAGACAATGCTGGAAATAACATATTTGTAGACATATCAGCACAAATTTATAGTTTTACTCTGGTTAATATATAGGGTCCCAACCGTGAGAAAAAGAAGAATATCACACACAAAAGAATGATTATGCTATTTTACCTATTCATTAATGTAAAACATGATACATATAATAATACTATTCTCAAAAATATTGTATGTATATTTAATTTTGATTGCGTTCTTGACATTTTTATGCGTAAATTGAGATTTTGCCTACCAGATTTTTGTCATGATATTTACTGGAATTTGAGTTCATGATCTTATCCCTGTTTACAATTAAAAAGCAATGTACTGTGTCGTAGGTTAAGTGGGGATGTTTATATATAGCGAATTTAGTACACAAAATGAATTAGTGAATTCATCCCTTAGATCAATCTCTGAGAAATTATTGAATTTACAGTTATGCTGGAATCAGAGATAATTAGAGATACAGGACAAGAGAGTTGGTTTATGATATATGCGCATAACAAAATTTAGGTTGATAATTGGTTCGTAACAAGAAACACCTAGAGAAGAATCAAGCACAATTAAGCAAGCCTGGATAGATCGTGTTCTTAATATCAGAAAACTTTTTTACGACATAATAAGAAACAGTGCAAGATGCGGGCTACAGGATGGACCATTCCCTTGGAAAAAAAACGTGAGTTTAGTTTTTCTAAAACCTGATAAATTCTGAACTATTTGGATAGTCAATAACTCGTTATTAAGAGATTCGATTTATATTTCTCTCGCAAAAGATACAACTCATCCGTGCACAAGTCAATACGTTTGTTCTAATCAAATATATAATGCTGAACAAATTCCAGCTTCTGAGATAGCTTTTCCTGCTCATCCTTCAAACAAAGGCAACAAAATCAGAAGGAGAATAAACTTTGTTAATGAAAACGATCAGTTCAAACAGATTAATAAAATTAATAATTTTGAAATTTTACAGAGCCAAAGGAATTACTTTATGGAAATTTGTAGAAAAAAATGGAAGGTGCAAGAATAAGGTCCAGCCCAAAGTGGACTGAAGAAGGAAAACGAGTATCAAAATATCTAGTTATTTTGGAAATTAAAAACTGTATAAGAAAATGATGCCTAACGTATTTAAAACGGATGGAACATGTCGACAAAATAAATAAAAAAATATCAGATTCTGTATAGAGTGCACATAAATAATAATTGAATGGTCATATTATTGTAACTGAACCAACTTAAATATATACTCCATGCCAAATAATAAACCTCATAACCAGAAAAGTTTATATTCGGGGTTTTCAACTTCCTTTGAAAAGATCTTGGCCCGTATTAGGTTAGAACAATTACTTTTTCGCATAATTCTTGCGAAATATCATTGTGTGAAAAAGAAGGCTGAAAACTTGTCCTCCAAACGGGGATCAACCACAACAGTATTTGAAAAATGGAGACCCATTGCAGTACTTGATGCAGTTCACAAAATTGCATCCACCAATTTTCCAAATATACTATCTCGTGTTCTTCCAGCAATTATCAATAATGATCAAACTGGTTTCATTCATTGATGAGATATAAGAGAAAAATATACACACCTTATATGACTGTATGTTTTCTAAAAAGGAATTTCACTTAGATGGACTTCTTCTTTAAATTGGCTTTGAAAACTACTTTGACACTGTTTCATGGCATTTCATCAACAAAGCATTAGACTTTTGTCACACTTTATGGAGAATTCATACAATGATACAAACGTTTTACAAAAATATTACATCATGCTTTATTGTAAATGGACAGTGTTCATCAGAGCTTTATTTTAAGAGTATCTGAATAGAAGGTTATTCCCTCTGTACATATATTTTCCCTCTGTATGCGGCGATATTAATCAGCATAATCAGACAAAAATGGCGATATTAATCAGCATAATCAGACAAAAATCCCAGTATTAAAAAAATTCAAATAAACAGAATGTCTTATATCGCAGTATGCAGATAATACTGCTCTCACTTTTGATGACTCTAAAAAGTCAATGAAATCGGCATTAATTTTGTTGATGAATACTCAAAATTTTCGTGCCTTAATATAAATATTGTTATGTGTATTTAATTTGCATTGTGTGTTAGTTTTCTTTTAATGTTTTTATTTCATTATATGCTATTGTAATGTAACATTTTATTTTGGATTTAACCTTGCCCAAAATCAAGTTTTTTCTACTTGACATGAATTATTTATTTCTTCTGTAAACAACTATATATATATATATATATATATATATATATATATATATATATATATATATATATATAAAATAGTCTCTATGTGTATGGATTTAATGTCAGAATCATTATTATTAGAAGTAAACATGTTTATTTGGATCTTGGTCTAGGTTATATGAATTCCTCTACAATTTACCTGGCGTACCTGACGTAGTCCAGGTTACATATGATATTTTTAGCGACAGACTTTCCAATAATAAGTAAAATTTTACTTCGTAAACATTGTGAAGTATCTTGAAGGTTTGTTTTCTATTAGGTAATGGTTTTGGTTTTCGAAACTGTTAAGTGTGACCTGATGTCAAGTAGACAACTATATAATCGTGTTACTGTAAAGATTATTCATTCGTGCTTCATCAAGTTATTGTTGTGCACAGCATTTGATTTGTAATGTATTCAGGTTGTGTCTTCTCTGCAAATAGAAAAGATCACTGATGACATTCTATAAAATATAGACTTGAATTAACACTGAAATTTCAAATAAGAATTTCTTCTTGGATTATATTATTCTGATCCAACATCAAGACTTTAAGTTCCATCACAGGCACATCAACACTTTCAGCATAGGATTTAATTTGGAATTCCACTAAAATTAGTTAAGAACTTTTATCACTAGGACCTGGGTCTGTAATTATATGATTGTCTTCAGATTTAATTCGCAATACCAGTATTTTTTTATTTATTTTCACTTTGTATTCTAGGGAAAAAACATTATTTATTGAACTTCACATAGCTAGTTGCTTTTCGCTCATCTCTGCTACTTATATGGAAAGCACAGACCCGAAGCAACATCGATAAAACAAAATATGGACTGGAAGGACAACATCTAGCAAGATTAAATTGTACCAAGAATACAATGACAGATTGATACATGTAGCAAGATTAAATTCTACACAAGAACAGAGTTAAAGATTGGCACACATAGCAATATTAAATTGTACTCAGAATACAATGATATATTGGAACATGTAGCAAGATTAAATTGCGTCCAGACAAAAGTGTTAGATCGGTACAGGTACTAAGATTATATTCTACCCAGACTACAGTCTTAGATTGGTATATGTATTAAGATTAAATTGTACCCAAAATACAGTGTCAGATTGGTACATGTATTAAGATTAAATTGTACCCAAAATACAGTGTCAGATTGGTACATGTATTAAGATTAAATTGTACCCAAAATACAGTGTCTGACTGGTACATGTATTAAGATTAAATTGTACCCAAAATACAGTGTCCGATTTGTACATGTATTAAGATTAAATTGTACCCAAAATACAGTGTCAGATTGGTACATGTATTAAGATTAAATTGTACCCTGAGTACAGTGATTGATTACAGTGTTAGATTGGTACAGGTAGCAAGATTAAACTGTACCCAAAAGACAGTGATATATTGGTCCATGTAGCAAGATTAAATTGTACCCAGAATACAGAGTTAGAATGAAAGTACAACATGTACCCAGATTTCAGTAATAGATTGGTTAATGTAGGAAGATTAAATTCTACGCAGAATACAGTGATAGATTGGTATATGTAGCAAGACTAAATTGTACCTAAAATAGAGTGATAGACTGATACATGTAGCAAGATTAAGTTGTACCCAGAATACAGTGTCAGAAAGGATGTACAACATTTAGCAAGATTAAATTGTTCCTAGAATACAGTGATAAAATTGGTACATGTAGCAAGATTAAACTGCACACAGACTACAGTGTAAGTTGGTGGTACCTGTAGCAAGATTAAGTTGTACTCAAAATTCAGTGTTAGAGCGGAAGTACAAAAAGTATTAAGACTAACTTGTACCCATAATCCAGTGATAGATTGGTACCTGTAGCAAGATTAATTGTACCCAGAATACAATGTTAGAATGGAAGTACAACATGTAGCAAGATTAAATTGTACCCATAATACTCTGTCAGATTGGTACATGAAGCAAGATTAAATTGCACCCAAGACACAGTGATAGATTGGTACATGTAGTAAGATTAAATTGTACACAGAATACAGTGTTAGAAAGGCACTACAAGAAGTAGCAAGATTAAATTGTACATAGACTACAGTATTAGAATGGAAGTATAAGAAGTAACAGGATTAAATTTTACTCAGAATGCAGTGTTAGAATGGAAGTACAACATGTAGTAAGATTAAAATTATACTCAGAATAGAGTGATAGATTGGTACATGTAGCAAGATTAAATTGTACCCAGCATACAGTGATAGATTGGTACACGTAGCAAGAATAAATTGTACACATAACACCGTGTAAGAAAGGAAGAAAAACATGTAGCAAGATTAAATTGTACAAAGAATACGGTGTAAGGACCGAAGTACAACATTTTGCAAAATTAAATTGTACCCAGAATGCATTGTTAAAATGAAAGTATAACAAGAAGCAAGATTAAATTGTACAATGACTACAATTTTAGATTCGAAGTGCATCATGTAGGAAGATTAAATTGTACCCAGAATACAGTGTTAGATTGGTAGATTTAGGAAGGTTAAATTGCACAAAAAATATCGTGATAGATTGGTACATGTAGCAAGTTTTAATTGCACCCATAATACAATATTAGATTGGTACATGTAGCGAGATTAAATTCTCCCCAGATTACAGTGATAGATTGGTACTTGTAGTAAGATCAAATTGTACCCAGAATATAGTGACAGATTTGTACATGTGGCAACATTAAATTGTGCCCATTTACAGTGTTAGTTTCGTACATGTAGCAACATTTAATTGTACCCAGAATACAGTGTTAGACTGGTATATATATATATATATATATATATATATATATATATATATATATATATATATATATATATATATATTGTTTAATAACTTTAATATTGAAACAAAGAAGAATTCCTTCGTAACATAACAATGGATGAATCTGATTATTTTTAATTGAAATTCTCCTGTAGCGTGCAATAACTGCATTGAATACGAAGCCTTCTTTATTATTGCCTTTGTAGACTTAGATGGTGCATGGATCACACTTCCTAATAGATTTGTTTTCCATGTAAATTTCCTACAATTTCAGTTCCATTTAGATGTTATAGAATCTACAGAAATAAATATGATTTTAGTGCCGATACTAGAATACAATATCCACGTATTCTTACTTCTAATAATGAATAAATATAGCTGTACAAGAATTATACTAAGTCTATGTTTTTGTCATTAAAATCAGTCTGCAAATATGTTTAATGTTATGTTTGGATATAACTTGAGAGGACTCATTTGTCTGGACTATTCATTTGAATTTCAAAGTGCCTATTGATCCTGGACTAAGCAGCATTCTATAATTATTGTGAATTCATTCAGAGGAGACTTGTATTGTGCTGCTGTGATAAAAGACTTTTGGCTATTAAACTCATTCGATCATATTCATTTGTCGATATTGGTAAGTCAACACATTCTAGGACCTGTAATTCTTTCGGAACATTCTATTCTTTTGGACTAATGATATATCTTTTTATCATTGTTTTGAATTTAATTCACAATCCTGTAAGTTACTCGTAAAGTTTTACTTTATAACTTAGATAATTAAATTATTTATTAAGGGTTATATAACGTATAGTTTATGCTTTTTGTGTAACGTATTTTAAGGCGAAACAGAACAATGTATGTATGTATGTATGTATGTATGTATGTATGTATGTATGTATGTATGCATAAATTTACACGTTCATTCAAATTAGAAGGATAGAGAACTAAATCCAGAAAGTATACATTTTAGAATATGAAAATACAACGGCTTCTCTCTCTCTCTCTCTCTCTCTCTCTCTCTCTCTCAAAAGCCTTTGGACACATGTATGCTAGTTATACTTTTGCCTGTTAACTTTGATCACCTACTTATAGATATCCTAGTCCTATTGTCGAATGACTCATAAATTGTTAATGGTTAGAACAAGGACACTAACCTTGGTAGCTTAAATGTGGCTGGGGTAATACAAATAAATAAATAAATAAATAAATAAATAAATAAATAAATAAAATTAAATCAGATATAATATTCCAGAGATCGAATGTGAAGGAACTTTTTGAAAGGAAAATAAAAAAGAGAACACTAACATATCCAAAGACAAGCAACTTAGCTGCATAATTTACTATGAGTACAGTGTCTAATTAAAAATCTAATTTAGCTTACATCGTAAAGTTAATAAATTCAAATACGTGTTTGAGAATTAAAGGACATGCGAAGACTAGCTATTGAACTAATAGCAGATCAGAATTTCTACCTCTATATACCCACCATTATGTTTGTCTCTCTAACTGACAACAAGACAAAGATAATAACCAATCATAAATTCAAAATGTCACTGTATTCAATCCCTCTGAATCATGCAAACATACCATGCAATCGCTGTATTATCCCCGCGATTATAGCGTGTTCGTTTGCATCATCAATGGCAGCCAGGTCTCCACCAATGACAGAACAATAAACCTATCAAGAGAAAACATGACCTATCAGTCCACTTCTCCCTCCTCTGTTTACGCGATAAGTGGAACGAATGTCGGTTAGCACTGACTGCGAAAGGTTATTGAGAAATAAGAATTAAACTATTTTAACGGAATTGCTTGTTTTTTTCTTATAAACACAATAAACTAATTATATATGATTTTGTATAAACTAAAACTCTGATGACCAGATGCAAACAAACTTACACGAAAACATGACGTTAAACATTTACTAGCACTTAGCATCAACACCTTGCAGTGGATTTTATCCCATCACATATTATGTTTGTCTTTAAGATCTCATCGCACGTATCTTTGCTGTATTAATAAGAAAACAAAGTTCCTCACATACATATCCGTTTCTTTTATCCAGATAAGACTTCTAAACATTCATTTCTAAATTATTAAATTCATTTCCATTGCCATCCATTTCTGTTAGATTGAGAACATGTGTTTGATAATTTACAACAAAAGCTTCGTATAAAAGAAATGCATCAAACAGATATGCATACAAAAGAACAAACACGTTAACCTAATGAGTTTGATCATTGTGTAGATGACGGTTTGAAGGGATTTAGGGTGTCACCACGCTTACTGGTCCACGCATTTGTTATTGCATCCTACTGTACTTCTTAAGAAAACAAATTATATTTTTGTGTTGTTTTTTTTTTATTTTTTTTTTCTCTTTTTTTTTTTATGAATTTTGATAGGCAATAAATAATGCTACTTTATCCAATAGAAAGAGACACCTGTAGATCTTAAGAGAACAAAAAACAGTTTATTCTGTTCAGCCTATTTTCGTTCGGGTAGCATAAGAAATCAAACAGGTTTGTTTATGCATCTTCCAAAAAGGTTAATTTCCAGTCAGTATGTTCACAAAGCTGTTACTATTTTCAGAAAATGTGACACAAAATGCATTATGCCGACTTGTTTGATAAGTTACGTCCGAGTTTGTGAATCACATAAGATAACATAGTCTCGGTGCATCCAAACTTATTTTTAATGCGACCAAAGTGTAAAACAATGACGGATCTAAATAAGAATCTAAATATGGCACAAATAGCACAAAGGGGAGTAATCCATGGCGAGCACGTCTTAAAAAATGAATCCTGTAAGTTTTGGTAACTAATCATGTTAGGAAAATTGGTGACATAATACAAACATATATTAATTTGTGCGCATTTGAAGAATGCAAAGCTGAGCAACGGGTCTTCCCATGTAACAGGTAAGAAATATCAGAATATATATGATAACAATGCATCTGCTGCACCTATTAATTTGACATATGGTTGCATAGATTTGAACATATTTTAAAAATACACTTAGATGCAAACACAACTTGATTGCGATATTATTAATTTGGTTCTTGCTACCATTTGAACAGGACTTATGCTTGTGGTTCTCTTCGTCAAATTTGAAGGTATATTTTTAATTGTTAAGGCACTGAAGTATAAATCGAGGAAATCAGTCATTCTTTACCCAAACTATATACTCACACTTGGTTTTCACCATTTATGGAAAAATGGTTGATTTCTGCAGTCAAGATGAAACAGAGAAATATGATTAGGTGTTGCTATAGTTATTACGAGGCAAATATTAAAGTTTGTTTTTCTTAAGGCATCATATTTTCGAATTCACGATCCTCAGTTGTCTTCTGACAACTAACGTCGGCGCATTTGTTATATTTTCCGACCTGGCACATGGATCTTTAGAACCTCTTATATTTTAAATTAACTGCACACGTATGATGGGCTTCCTACACGATCATTTACAGAGTGACTAGATGCACAGTTATAAACTTTCAGTGAAGGGAGGGGGACATCCTGCTTCCAAAACAAAGACGACAGCAGAGAATTTGGACAGAGAAGCCAATATTTTCTCTAATTCTAAGTGTAGATAATAAAAAATACAGGAAAATATAATTCAGTTTGTTTTTGCGTATGTTTCTACAAATACAATAATGGCATGCTTCAGTAGATGCATGGTAGCTAGATCATACATATCAAGGAAACTTCATTCTGTGATGAATAGGACACGTGTGTCTCTTTGAGTTTGCAAGTAACAATTTCTTGTAGCACATAGCACATGTCCATCTTCTTAGATATAAGTCCTGTAAGACAAATTTACCCCTGGTGAAAGCAAATTGATACAGACACATGTACAGACAAAAGTCACAGTTATGCTCCAATGTTACTACAAATACATGCAAGTTATATTAGATACGTGCAGTCTATTTTAGGTATCAGTGCAATATATTAGCCAATTAGCTGTTATTATATACTTCCAAGAAAAGTATTAATATCGTGTTCTGATCTTTCCTGGACCTGTGCTAAATACTGCATTCAAAACAACGTAACGTGCAACATACAAAAATAGATGTTATAAAGTTCAACCTTTTGACTTTTGCATAAGATGACAAAGCGAACATTTTGAATAGGACAGTTGTGGAAGGTTAAATGCATTAAAATGTTTTAGTTCGTTCCAATACTACTATTATATAAATAAAATAAAACGTGTGCTGGTTTGCTTGATATGTTGTCTACAGTTTAATAACTAATATACGTGATATAGTCCTGGCGCAGCTGAAATGGTAATTAATGCACATGATTTTATTCATAAAAGTTACAAAATTAAGACCTCTATATGGATATTAAGTTGGTGCAGTAGTATTTCTAATGCCAGTATGTTCCTGTCAATTTTGTTTCAATAGTTTCCAACGGATCTAGCAAAAACATGTGTTTCAAGGATTTTTCTGTAGCACCGTATTTTAGCATATGCTGCCATATTTGATGACGCTACGGCATCATTCATGAACTTGAAAGGTCAAATATTTGAACGCCTTCTTTCAAATTTGGTGAAACTGTTTTCAGTTGTTTATCAAACAAATCTTTTTTCTCTCTTTCTTTTAGTAATGTCCGTCATATCAGAACAGGATCTGCATTAATTAGACAAAATTTCGTCTTCGTATGAATGATTTCTGTTAAATTTGGTCAAATTTTATTCAGCTGTTTCTGAGACAAGGTCATGCATTAGCTTTCTGCTTTTAATAAAGTTATATCTGCATTATTGGTAAACAACTAACAAGCAATTGCACCAGGAAGGCCAAATTCCTTTCAGTTGTTTTATTTTTTTGTAGAAGCCATTTAATTATGTTTCTTTTAGTAACAGCGGCCATATTTGATGCCAAATCTGCAGTAATTGTACAACCGAAAGGCCCTCATGCCCGGATGTTTTTGTTTATTTCCCTTCTATTTGACCAAAACATATACAAATATTTTGAAGCTGTGTTTGCGAAAAGATCGTTTGGATGTTTAGCAGTATTAGCAATGGCAGTAATATTTGATGACGGGTGTACATCATTTGTATCAACCTGATAATCATTCATGCTATAATGTTTTTGTCCAGTTTGTATAAACTCTATTGAATTGATTTTCGTTAATTTGTTTTATGAAAAGATTGCCCAGAAAAGTTAGAAATATTTAGCTAATGTTCTTTTTATTTAATTTGCCGAATTCGTTTCAACTGTTTTGTTTTCTATTTATAGGCACAACAACTTCGCTTGTTGTCAGATCCTCCTTTTATGCACAAATCTGAAATACCTTTACGCCATAATGTTGTCTCTGAAATAAGTACAAACTCTGTTGAGCCATGTTTGAGAAGTAATTTTTTTTCAACACAAATCATTTATTTCCGTAACAGCGGTAATGTTTGATGACGGATTGGCATCATTTGTACAAATTTAAAGGCTTCTATGCCAGGATGTTCCGCCAAATGTGACTAAAAAATAGCAATTATTGACGACAGGCGCATGCAGTGCACAAGGTAAACAAGAACGACGCTCAACGCAGACAGGATCATATTTTAAGTTCACTTCACCTTACGGGCACTTAAGCTTTCCATGTGTACAATTAGTGTATTGTCAGTAAGCCGTTCATCCAGCTTTATTTGGCGAATACAAATGATTTTACTCCATTTGAGAAATTTGATAGTTTAATGGCGTAGACATTATGATTAACGAGGAAAACTAAATACAAAATGAGACTGACTGATATATTTTACCTTAGCTTCTGCCCAACTTGAGGGAACATCCAACACTTTGTAACATCGGTTTCCATGACGTTCAAAACCTTCTGGACATGTGGCACTTAAACCTAATTTACAGAAAATTAGTATATCATTCCTTGTACAGAGTTTATCACTGTTGTAACAGACTTTGAAATTAAGTAGATATTAGGCGAAAGATACTACGTTATTTTAAGATATTGGGACAAATGTTGCACTCAGCTGACACAGGTGCACATCTTCAAGGGGTAGGGTAGGGGTGTTTATATATATATATATAGATATATAGATATATATATATATATATATATATATATATAACACCGAAGGAAGACAAAACTTCAAGGTAAAATAGGTCTTTAAGATAAAAACGTTGAACTATGAACTCGTATGAGATAGATTACTTTAATGTAGTCATTATTACGGCACATGCCCCTCCCCCCGTTAAACTATAATTAATTGCATTGTAAACGTGAATGAAATTCTTAAATGGTTTCAAATTTTTTAAAATGTTTTACAAATATACAACAAAACGCTTTGGATTACCAACGAAAATCACACATGTTAAGATAAAATGTAGAAAGTGCAGGGTAATACAGGCCTCATTTCAATTGACTACATTACGAACATTATTGGAAACGCCATCCACGCTAACTTACAAGAACTTTTTCTATAATATTCCAGAGACAGCTTGTTTTAATGACCACTACAGACTGTAATTTAAATTCACATGAAACAGTAGAAGAGTTAAAAGGAAAATGCTTTAAGTGCGACGTCAGTTCATATTCGAACTTGATTACTTATCAGGAGGCAATAATGCTGGAGTATATTTTAAACAGAAAGGTTATAACGTTTATACCAAAAACTTACTATCACCAAGAACAATCAAAATACATAACCCAAGAAAGCGGGAAATTGACATCCCCTTTTATCCTATTCGGCGATGCCAAAGTGTTTCTTGTCCTTTACTAGGGGTAATCCTTAGTCGTGTGTGAGCTTAGGATATATGACACGTCGTAAACATTAATAATATTAATGGCCTTTGAAATCCTCGGATGTTACTCTCTGATCCAGAGAGGAATAAAGGTTATGTCCTATTTAAAACTTGGGACGACTTTGTCACTCAGATCGTGACATCGGCAGAGGCATAGTCTGGAATTTGGTTTAATTTAGGGCAATGTGTTCTAAATGACGGAGATAAAGCGACCTAAAACCAAAGTGTCTGAGTGCACGATCTTCCGATACGCCACCGATGTCACGCTGTACATAGCTTTCCTGTTATTTCTAACAACTACT
>JAECUM010031390.1:0-47228 GCA_016617855.1 Megalonaias nervosa | reverse complement strand
ATATATATATATATATATATATATATATATATATATGTATGTATGTATCCATACATACAACTACATATAGTTAATTTACCCGGTTTTTCTACATAGCCATTAGCTTTTCAGTTATTTAGGCAGCCTCTCAGTCCCTAGTGTATATGTATAACTCATTTTGATTGTGCCGCTAACACCGTACAAATCTGAAAACCTACAAATTTTTGAAGTTTTGTTGATGACTTACGGACTTTATGTACGTGTCTTAGAGTCTCCAATTAAAGTAAAGTATATTAGTATGCATGGTAAGATTATAAGCAAATGAAAATTCAAACAGCAGCAGGGAGGGTGAACCCTACAAAGGTCAGGAGGGCTCCGTTAGCAAAAATAAAGGTTCCTACGAAGGTTGAAAAATATGGTCAATAACCTCAAACCGAAGCCTCTAACCGAGCATATTCCCATACAAGGGAAAACAGACCAATTAGCTCATTTTTGTTACTCCATCGTTGACGTACTTTTTTCAAATTTTTTGGTATGTTCGTTTGCCCAGCCGCACACTCACTCTTTGTCGTCACCCTCCCTGCTGCTGTAATTAACCAAACATTTTATCAAGACCTATACGATACCTTGACCTAGGATCATGTAAATTTATCGTGATAAATCCGTGAAGGGTAGCTTGCGCTTTTGAAAAGAAATTTTTGATCTTAATCATGTCCATATCCCCTGAACACCAAGTCTGATGAATGTTTCGTAACGTATGTGTATCGACTCCATTAAACACAACTAAAATATTGCAGTTATCTCTGATCACTTTAAGAATTTGTGTATAACGCTGAGTAACATATATAACATCACTATATTTGTGTCTGCCTCGAGAAAATATCCGAGATGGATTTGATTGTCTGTCCAGCATGATATCGTTGTACACCACAAGATTATTAATACGTCCATCAAGATAATCTACAGATGGCGCTTCATCAATATCAGTGATAAAATTAATAATATCATTACCGTCTTCATCCAGCAACTTTGCATTTTCATTAAAATCTTTTAGTACTTCATAACATCTCTGATCATCTACAGATGGTGCCACTAAATGTAACTTATCCCACTTGAGCCATCTCATTATCAGATTAAGCAACAATTGCGTCTTACCAGACCCAGATGGGCCAATTATTATCATCCTGATAGAATTCGGTAGCGCTGGATGATGTTTGACTGGTTCTTGCTTTCGTGTCGCTGAGAAGTCAATTATATCCATATAATAAATAATATGAATTTATATTGTGTTCGATGTAGTGCACCCACCCCACCACTGGGTTAACAACAATAATAACAAAAAATAAAAAGCGTGCCCTTACAGGCAAGTGTGTGAGATGTGGATCTAAAAAACTAAAAATTTATTTCCTCGACAAGTCAAGGAAGACAGGCGGTGATGTCGCTGCTTCACTGGGAAAATTACCAGGAACTCCATGGGCTAAATATTCTGGTGAGAAACATCTGCATGGATATAATTACTGTGGTCATGGAACCCGACTTGATATTCGACTTAACGATCGAGATCAGCCAAGACCTGGAGAGTATCCAATAAACGCAATTGATCAAGCGTGTCATGTTTATGATGTTGCGAATAATAGCAAAGATTTATAACAATGACATATTGCAGATGTGAAGTTGATTCATGCATTAAATTCTATAAAGAATAAATCTCTCAGAGAAAAACATGCTTGTTTCCTAGTAAAATCTGCGATTAAAGGTAAACTAGTACTAGGGGCCGGTAATTAATCATGTAACTATTACAATGGAATCGATTTATTATAGAGGTTATTGGAGGGGTAGGGCAGCGATTAGTAAACTTGCAGAAGCAGCAAATGTTTCACGTTCTGTTGCTGCAAATTGGTTAGGACGACAGGCAATATGGTAAATCTATCTACCACCGCCTAAAGTACGCACATTTTGATGTCAGCACTCCCAATGAAGTTCATCAAGCAGATAATTTGTTTTTGCCACATGATGCCATTAAAATTAGTAGACGTCAATCACGCACATACAAATACGCGTTAACTGTCGTTGACGTTGCAGGTAGATATAAAGAAGCAGAACCACTATCAACTAAAACAGCAACTGACGTTACATCTGCGTTTGGACGAATTTATCAACGTGGTGGTCTACGATGGCCACAACTATTACAGGTTGATCCTGGCAAAGAAAGTTTTGGTGCAGTATCATCTCTGATGAAAAAAAACATAATGTCAAAATCAGACGAGGACATATTGCAATTCATCGCGATCAGGCAATCGTTGAACGATTTAATCGAACACTTGCTGAGCGGTTATTTGGATACCAGTATGCGAAGGAAATATCCCTGAATAAAGTTCAGGCAGATACGAGGTCTCGTGAATGGGTTGCAAGATTACCAAGTGTGATAACTGCGTTAAATAATGAAATTACTCGTGCAACTGCCATGAAACCTACCAAATGCAATCATAAAAAAACATATACCGATAGAACGACATGACTTTTCAAAACAACCAGTACTAGGTAATGTGACTGTAAGACATTTATATGAACCTGGTGAACTTGAAGGAGGTAAAAAAAGAACAACTGATCCTATCTGGAGTGTGACCACACATAAAATTTTCAGCGTGATTAGATCCACAGGTAGACCTGCAATCTATAGACTAGATTCCACGCTCCTCAGAGTGGATTTGTACGTGAACAATTACAAGTAATTCCCGAAGACACCCAATTGCCACCGCGTTCACTTTTGTAAACTGGCACCCCTACGTTGATTACACTCAAGACAGGTCAGCATCACATTTTCGCGTGTGTGACCAAGACTACTGTTAATTCTATGAACGGTAAACTGTCTTGGATTATTATTTGAATACTGTCATGACATTACTGTGTTACAGCTTGCACAATGATTATTCTGTCGTTGTTTCAGTGTCATAATAAATTCAACGTCGCATTTATTTATTTATTTTTTTGTCACATTGTTTATAACCAGATAATTTTTTCTTGACAACTTCGTCCTTGACATTGTCAATGACTACATCATTGATGTCGGTTAAATCTACGACAACCTTTCGCAGCTGAGATATGTTTTTGACTCGAGATACTGCGAGATAAACTAAATTTGACCATTCGATCCGATCATCAATAATCCAAATATTTGTATTAGAAATAGTTAATCCTTGTGACGAATGAATCGTTATAGCGTATCCTAGTGTCCATGGAGTTTTTTCCATCGTTAACGCGCTCTCAACAACATCAATAGGAACTAAAACAATATCATTTAGTACAAGATTTTGTTTCTCATTAATTCCTGGAACCTCAACATCAATATTCTGTCGTCGAGTATCTGCTGGGCGATAACACAATGGTACAGGTAGATTTGAAAATGTTTCTTTATGTAACAGCAATAATTACTCTTGCAATGTATCACGATGAAGTAGATGAAGCAGCTAGATCGCAGCAGTGAGATCTCTGAAAAAGAGGAAGTCGGCAGGAGTGGACAACATCCTAGCAGAACTGGTCCAAGCTTGGGGAGAAGCAATGATTAGCGCCCTCACAAACATATGCAACAAGATCTGGCTAACAGGAGAACGGCCATCGCCGTGGACAAAATCACTAATCATCACCCTCCCCAAGAAAGGCAATTTACAAGAGCGTCAAAACCACCGTACAATCGGTCTTATAATTCATCCAAGCAAAATCATGTTGAGGATACTGCTAAACAGACTAAAGCCACAGGCTGAAAAGATCATTGCCGAGGAGCAGGCAGGTTTCAGAGCAGGGCGCAGCACAACAGAGCAAATCTTCAACCTCAGGATATTGTGTGAGAAGTATCTCCAACACCAGCAAGATCTGTACCATGTCTTCGTGGATTTCAAGAAGGCATTTGACAGGGTATGGCATGCAGCCTTGTGGGCGACCATGAGATTGTACAACATCAATGCCAACCTCATCACAGTAATAGAGCACCTGTATGACAAGGCCACCAGTGCAGTATACTTCAACGGCAGCATAGGGGACTGGTTCAGAACGACAGTCGGAGTCAGACAAGGCTGTCTGCTCTCTCCCACACCATTCAACATCTTTCTGGAGAGCATCATGGCTGACGCGCTTGAAAAGCTTGAAGGGACAGTCAGCATCGGAGGCAGAACAGCCACCAACTTACGTTTTGCAGATGACATTGATGGATTTAGCAGGAAATGAACAAGAAATAGCTAGCTTAGTAGAAAGCCTCGACAAAACCTATGCAGCCTACGGCATGGAAATCAGTGCAGAGAAGACCAAACTGATGACCAACAACACCAAGGTGCATCAGTACTGACATCAGGGTCCAAGGTACGAAGCTAGAAACAGTCCACAGCTTCAAGTATTTGGGGAGAATTGTAACAGATGAAGGATCAAAGCCTGAAGTACTCTCCAGGATTGCGCAGACAACAGCAGCGCTGACAAAACTGAAGCCCATCTGGAACGACAAGAACATCGCACTCAATTGAAAGGTCAGACTGATGCACTCACTGGTTATCTCCTTATTTCTCTAGGCCTGTGAATCATGGACCATAACAGCTGACTTATGTTAAAAGATACAAGCCACAGAGATGAGATGCTTCCGAAAGATCCTCGGCGTCTCATACAAAGACCGTGTCACCAATGAAGAGATACGCCAAAGGATCATACAAGCCATTGGGCCTCACGAAGACCTCCTGAGCACAGTGTAAAAACGTAAACTGCAGTGGTATGGGCATGTCTCACGATCATCAGGACTTGCCAAGACAATCCTGCAAGGCAATGTACTAGGGAGAAGAAAGAGAGGCAGGCAGAGAAAGAGGTGGGAAGACAACATTCGATAGTGGACAGGCTTGACATTGAGCGACTCAATGAGAAAGACGTAAAATCGAGAGGAATGGAGAAAGCTGATTGTTCGGTCTTGTGTGTTGCCCCAACGGTCTACCAAACTACAGGACTGATGATGATGATGATGATGATGATGATGATGATGATGATGATGATGTATCACGAACTATTTTCTACTTGCAAATATCAAATCAACTGGCCTCCATAAATTCCAAGAATTATTTATATGTGTTTCCGGAATTACTTCACGCATTATCTCACACTGTATTTTATCTGGCTGCAGTCTGATTAATCTCTTAAACTCTTGCAGCGGTTCATCAATAGCTCTATGATTATAAGTTATCTCCTCATAATAATCTAAATATGTTTTTAACCATTCGTGCGGAGACTGTCCAACAAAAGGTGGCGGTTAACCATGATCCCCATACATTATAGCAGCAGTATTTTTCGTCAATAACCAATCAAGAAACGTTTTTAATACTTCCATAATACCGTTCATATTTCATCCCAGCTAATAATTTCAGGAACGTATTTTTCACCCATTTGTTTAGGAGTCCATGCGTCTCGGCACCATCCAAGGAAACTATGGTAAGTTTGAGATTTTACTCCACGTTCGTTCATTTCTCTGGCAAGCCTTTGTGTAGGTGTCAAAACAACCATATCAAAATTCCGAAATAATTCAATTGCACGTGTTGTTTTATCAGAACCTCCAAGCCCATTGAGATAAACGATTTCATGTCTGGCCACAGGATAATATACACATGGTGCTGATGATTTTGATACTTGATTTTTATTCTTGTAGTATATTTCCTTGATTTTAACGTAGGGGGATTCAGAATAGTCAAGTATATTTTCTCGTTTTATTTTCCATTTGCCCCACGATTCATTAACGCCAAGTAATGGTTTTAACAAATCCGTATATTTTTTATTTATATAAAATGAATCCGTGGCGACTCTAACCGCAATCAGAGGAAATCTGTTTATCATCGATAATAAGTTTATCGAAACGTACGCGAGCATCGAAGATCTTACATGAGCAAATTCACCATCAATATAACTTACTATTGTACCTAATTTAGTTCCGTCCGACAAATAAGCATTACTTCGACTTATAAATGTGCCTTTCTCCCTTGTATCAGCAATTATAAAATCGAGTTCAGCATCGTCCATAATTAATCTTGTACAATGTCGTTTATGATCACATGAACTACCCTGAGTAAATTTACCAATTATTTTTCTGCCGTGATCTTTTGCAACTTTATTTTCATAATCAATCATATCAGGATTTTCGTCATCAGAATGTTTCTTTTGTTGTGGCAACCAAACTTGCTTCTGCGGATGATATGATATAATTGCTTCGCTAACAACCAACGATATCAATATTTTTACATCAAGCATGTATCGTAATAAAACTAATGAAGCCCAATATTTTTCTGAAAAATGTCTTCCAAACCAAACATAAAGAATCGGATGGAGATTTTGTGCAAATTCGACTGACTCTATACAGGCAAATCCAGTCAGGTCAAAATTTGGCAAGGGTCCGTTTACTGTAACCTTGGTCATCTCGTGTGTTGGATGTCCATATCTCTTAAAATACTCAGAACACTCTCCGTATCCAAGAAAACTTCCAGGATAACATGCTATCATATCAACTGATATAACATCCTTACAATCGTATTTAGTATTCCACAATCCGCCGTGTCCGTATTCGACACAACTGCGCTGGACTTCAACAAGAAATTCTGATCTTGTCGGTTTCCACGAAGTTTTCTCCTGAGCAAAGTGAGCAGCAACTGATGGAACGGTAAAACAATTATTCAGTAATTGTCCAACCCTGACATCATCAGTGGTATATTTCAACGCAAGATTTTTCATTTCTTCAGGAGTGATTCTGCACGATAAATATCGCCATTAGGCCTTACAAACTGATCATAATTAACGGATTCTGAACTCTGAAATAACCACACGGATACAGGGTCACTCTTACTAATATTTCTGATACAATCGAATATATAGTCATTATAAAATTTAACTGTTCTGTTTCGAGGAAATATTGTTTCGGCTGATGCCCATGCATGTGCATTATGATCAATAATCGTTATCGGGGCTCCATTTTTTATATTTTGGTTTGTATAAAATCTCTCCGGTTAATGTCTTTACGGTAATCGGAAATCTTAATTTTTTTTTCTAGTTCAGCAACGTCGCTGACAGATGCTCCGGTATCTTTAACTGTTTCTGCCCACTCATTTATTTTTCTTACGTCTTAGATCAGTTAAACCGTTTAAACGTGTCGCGTTTGTGAAGTGTTCTGTAAGTCGCTCGGCTACACAATTTAGCCTTGACTCCGTCAAGGATAGTTTCATTGGTTTGAGATCATTAACAATAGGTTTATCATTTTAGCGGATACACAGCATAAACAACTGCAGTCACAGGATACGCTCGTTCATAATACGGTTTCTCAATACCAGTCAACGCTCCTGGTTTGGAATTTTTATTTAACGTGACAATATAGTTTCCAGTGTGTCATGAATGTGTCAGGCGGACAGGGTCACGTTTGTCATGGATAATTCAAGTGCCTTCGTCTGTCTGCACAATAAATGTTATTAGAATAAAATATCCTTGATTGTCGAGATATTTAATAATCTTTGCTGTTCACTCGTTATTCATTCTAGTATCAATAATATCGATAATTTTGAATGATGACCACACATGAGGCGCATCATCGTTATGAAATTCTTTTTTGGCTTCACGGACACGATCACTTATATCTTTTTTTGTTAAAGCGATATCTTTTTTTATATATTCTGACAATAATATTATATTCAGAATCAGAATATAATATTTATTTTTATTCTGTCAAGGTGTATACTGATCACTTATAGGAATATCCCACTAGATAACTTCATAATAATTTCTGAAACATATTTGTAAGAATGGGACAGTGGCACAGTGCTATAACGTTGGATTAACATACTGAGGCCTGGGGTCCGAATCCGTGACAGACGTATCGTCGACGGTGGGCTTTAGGATGCCATTGTTTCTAATAATAGTGGGGTCTCCAGCCCCAAGGGATTTCATGTAAACCTCTCACCACTTCAAAAAACGTGGTGGGTGCTGTTTTTCACTCACCCCGGGGTTTGATTTGGTGGGGGGGGGGGGTGTATACGAAATTTAAAAAAAAACTAGACATCTCTCTGAATTTCTAACATTTCGTTTTGTACATTTAGGAATTCGCCGGGGAGTGTGTCTATGAAAATTGAAAATTGAAAACTGGAGCCCCTCAGAAATATGTGAGCTCTTAACCTTGTGACCTCACACAAGGATATTCAGAAAGATTGTCGCCAGAAGAAAAATTCTCACGAGGTGCCTGTGGCCATAACCATAAGAGAGCCCTTAACAAAACTGAAGAGTGCCCCATAACCGCCATAAGAAAGGCATCCATAGAAGGACTCTAAGGACCTCATGGTAAAGGATTTACTGGCAATTAAGGGACCCCGTGGAATGGTGACCGATCATCATAGCTACTGTTTCTGTTTTGTTTATTTTTATTCTGAGTCAGAAATATATTTGTTATTAATATTTTTATTCAGAAATATTTTTATTTTTATTCTGATTCACAAATATTTTTATTTTTATTCTGATTCAGAAATATTTTTATTATTAATATCTTTTATTTTATTTTTATTTTTATTCTGATTATTTTTATTCTGATTCAGAAATATATTTATTATTAATATTTATTATTATTCTGATTATTTTTATTCTGATTCAGAAATATTTTTTTTATTTTAAACAAATATTTATTATATAATGAATTCTGAAAATAATAAATCTATTATTTCTGCAAATAAAAAATTACAAAATGACGGTGTAAAAATATTAGATGAACTTAATCCTGAAAAGATTATTTCTGCTTCTGAATCATTACAACAACGAAAATTTTAAAACAGATATACACTACCAAGATATTATCGATTCATAAAGTTGATCCAACAATCAATGATACAGTCCCTGGCAATAGTTACAGATACTCAGGTGAGGCTATTTATTCCCCTCGCACGCGCAATCGAAAAAATTAGGTCAGAATTGTCTCACGAATGCGAAACAAGAAAGATAGTGAATGCTCGTATAAGACAGTTGAGAGAGATCATGTCAATTACTTCGCCATTGCATGGTAATTGTGAAAGTGAAAGCGCTTTCACCACTGACTGTAGTGACAACGAAACTAACGGTGTCACCCTGAATATGGCAAAACCTTTGAGAGTCAAGGAGGAGTAATGTATTTCTGAATACAGTACAAAAAATATTTTTTTATTTTGATTCAGATTCTATTTAGTTAGAATGATTCAGATAATTTATTTGATATTTTTTGTTGTTTTCCTGGTGTTCTACGATGACGTTCTACGAACGCACATACAGATTTTTATCCAGTGATTCTGATCTTAGATCCAACAAGTGTCCGGTCTGGTCAGTAAGTTTGAAATTTATCCTTGATAATAGCGGATTATGACATCTCAGATAAACAGTATAAATTGGTTCTGATACAATTAAATATCCTGGTGGGACTTGAGGGGTAAATGAGCATAAGAAGTATCCCTGCTGGGCCTGATTGGATTTTTCAAGATCTACTTGATAACTGCAATCAATGACGTCACAAATGAGATTGACAGCGATCGTTGATGTTATATTTACAATACCTGGTGAAACATGGCCGGCATCACCGTATGGATCGTTATTGTATTTAAGAATAGTTGGTGAGGGGGTTATTTTTCTCCATGCCGCCATAACCTTTGGAAAAATATCATCGACGATTCCGCCGATTGTTTTTCCTTTATCGAACTCAAGTTCAGGTAAAAGTACATCATCGCTCTGTTCATCGACTGATTTTTTTGTAATGTTTTAAAAAATAACTGTTTCAATTCATTGTCGGATATTACATTTGCAAAGATAACTTTATTAACATATTTCAGGTCCAAGAGAATATACGTTAGATTATTAATATTTTCAATGATCTGCTGTTTCACGTCTTCGTCGTAATGTTGTGTTATAGAAGTAAACACATTTGTTATATTGCTGTATGTTCGATTGTATTCAGGCTCAACTGTATTTTTAAATGATTTAATAAAATCTACATCTAATTTTTTTTTTACTAGAATAAATCCAAAACCTGGTTTCATGGGGTATGGTGGAATCTCAAAAGGTTGTAAGAGATCTATTATTCGAGGAAAACTTTTACCTTCACTTTTAATGACGTATTCTTTTCTGTTAAAATGTGTCCATGGTTCTTGTTTTCGATATTTCGGAATATTTGTAAATGATTGCTTCGGTGAAAGAAATTCATCTCGTTTTGGTTCTGGTAGTTCTACGTAAACTGGTTGTATTTCTGGCCAACCTAATACAGTTCTAATTGATGACTGATATATGTCTACAGCATAATCAGGAGAATTTACTTCAATCGCCGCAGATAATGTTGCTTCGTGAACAGTAATCGCTATCTTGGATTCTCTTCCAGTGATTGATTTAATCCGGCGTTGGAATTTATCATTGATATGTTCGATTTGATAACTGCCCGTGGGAGTACTGACTACTTGCCAATCTGGGGTTCCATCGGGTTTACTTTTATTTGCAAATACTAATGAATTGTTTAGTAGTAGTCCACCAAACGGCTTTGATTTGATATTCGGCCAACTGTAATAAACTCGCACTTGTGCCAATGCTATTTCTTTTACTGGAATTGCAGTTGGAAAATTAATGCTCAGTTCAGGACTAGTTGAACTCGCTGATATCATTGTGGTTTTCAGCTCTAGTAATTCTGATGGTAACGTAGTTACTGCTGTTGACATTATTTATAAACCACTGAGTTTAAATCAGGATTTTAAATTAGGGGATTTTAAATCAAGGTAACCCGGACAAACTCCTGATTTATGAATCCCAGATTTATAGATCTGTAGCATTTCTGCGAATTCCTGATGTGATATTATCCCGTCGCAAAGCCCTGATGATATCAACGATGATAATTTGGCGTGTGCTTGTGTTGCCGCTGAGAGTAACATTTGATATTCATGTAATTTATCAACCGCACACGTAGATATCTTTTTTGCAGTTAAGAACACCAGCAATTGTTTTTGTGGTTGAAACACAAATTGTTATAACTGCTGGCGATACCATTGTTACTGCTGATAGTAACACACCGACTTCCGAGACTACGGCAGATACAGAATAAACAATTGTATCAGTAACAACGACACGTCTACGATATTTTTTAATTTTTACTGCATACTCATCTATATTTTTCAGTTGGGTCTGTAACAAACACACTTGTTCGTATCTGATTTGTTTGCCGACATGTATATTCTTTATTAAGTAATCAATTGAGATGTTTCAGCGACGAATTCTAGACACCACCAGTACGACGCTACGGTTATTGTTTAATCAGATGGTTCCAGTATAAATATTTCTTCTGTATCTTTATTTAACACAATAGACACGGTCCCAGAACAATTATTGATTGAACGACGCCATGGAAATGCAGTAAATATCCTGAATTTTGCAGCGCTGAACACGGACAGCCTATACACACCAGTGACTTCCGCAATATGTTTGATAGTGTTATTTTGCTGTGACCATGTTGATGATCCCGATGATACTGTGTACACTAAGTTTGTGATCTGCTTGTGAGGAATTTTAATCAGATTAATTTTTAACAATACCGGGAATTCCACTGATAATATCGTTGAGTCTCGCGTTGATGTCAGAGAGTTTTATATCAACAACATTTGGACTTCCAAAGAAATCATCTGTGGTTTTACTGAGGTTTTGAAACTTTCTAAGAGTGTTCATGAACATGTTCACGTGAACGTCATATTCAGATCGCAACGTGATCAGTTTATCATTGATTGTAGTATCTTTGTCGTCTACATAATTTTTTGTTGCGGCGTCTTCATTACCTGTTGGTTCTCTTAAAACAAAGATTTTATTTTCATTCATCTTGAATGTATCCGTCATTGTATCACCTGTGGATTTTAAACGACCAGCATCACTTTTTTCATTTCATCTCTGATAGTTGATACATTTGAGGCTCTGATTCTGCCGATAACACTACGAATTATATCAATCCACTTAATATTACTCGTCTTTAAAACACCGTATTTATCCTGAAAAAGTACAAATTCATCCCGGTCAACTCCAGAGAGGTTCATAATATCAGCAAGATCGTCTTTGGTAGCGTACTTCGATAAATCAATATCATCTTTTTTTCTTCCTGGCAGAGACAGGAGATGACCTTCCATAAATATCAACCATTATATGATTAGCGATTATTTAAAACGGTATATTCATGTACAACTTTATGAGGTGGATTTGTTGATGATGATACAGCGTCGAGTACAGCAAGTACTTCACAGCCGCATATCGGCGGATCTGTTAATTTTGTGTTGGTAATGTTGAATACCAGATTGGTGTATTGAAATCATTAACATATTTTAAAAATTCCTTCGGTGGTGCCAGTCCATACGAATAGAAATAAATAATTCCAATCAATAGCGTATGCAACCCAATGAGTAACCGGACCAGAGTTTTTATTGAGATTAATGATACCAGTTTCAATATTATTTAGTTTGTGAGTTAATGATCACGCATAAAAACACCTCTGAAATTTTTGATATTTAGTTTCTAAGCACCATTAAGTAAATCAAAATTGGACATGGGGAGAATCAACGAAGTGTCCCTGGCAGTCTTAAGCCCTTTCCGTACCGTGTCCTGGTAGTCTTAGACCAAATCCATGAGCGGATCGTACTTTTTTAATTCCTTTTCCTGTTGCTTTCTTTAGTGCCATTCCAGCAGCAGTTCCAATAGCACCAAGTGCAGCTGCTTTTGCAACGGCTGGAGCTGCAGCGGCTATTATTCCTGGAATAGCTGCGAGAAGTGGAAACATACCACTGGTCTTAGCAATATCTTTAATGGCACCCGCAGAGAGATTATGTTGACGTTCTGACAATGATATTTTATTTGAACCACCTTCGATTTGTTCTTTTTTTAGTGATATATTTACTCCACAGTTCTCTTTTCATGCTGATTGTAGTTTTTCAATCTGACCAGGAGTCAGACTGACATTAACATGATGATATGACATTATAATATCATCCTGATTTTTAAATCAGTAATTTAATTACATGTTGTCTACTGGGGCATCAGTAACTCTCATTTGACCACCAACGCCTTCAAGTAACATTGTTTTATCACGAAGTATAACAGCGATTGCTCTATAATCAGCATTTGCTCCTCTTGCCACACGAGCTCGAAAGTGTATATCAACGACAGATTGCCTAACTAAATCCAAATGTTCCAGCAAAAAGCAATGGATCGGATTCAGCGTTGTCAAATCTAACTGTATTATTTGTAGACCAGAATCAATATTCTGATCACGTCCCATGAACGTCATCAAAGATGATATGCCCGTGCAACATGATTATTTTCGAAATTCAGTAAAATATCTTCGGATGGTTCTTGATGTCCATTTATTCTCAGCTAAATTTCAGGAACACCAAGTTTGTCAAATATCATTGTACCTCGTATTTGTGAGTTTACTCGCGCAGTATCTTGGAAAGCAACAAATATATGTCGCGGTGCAGAAACACCCTGCTGTGATGCTATCTGCCTTGTGAATAAACCATTAATGTTACTTTGAATAGCATCTGTGGCCATAGTCAACCATGATAATGTTGATTTACCGCCGCTGTCCATGAAAGAGAGTAGCCGTTGTTCTTCAGTGAGTGATGGTATCATGGTTGGCATCCACAATGAAAGCTTTGTCAATATTAGTTTACCATCATCACCGAGAGGGCGCCAGATTGCATCATCGTCGGTAGCTTTTCATACGAGTACAACTGTATGTTTGGCTCCAAAAATAACCTTTCTGACATTTTTGCAGAATCCAAAAATATGTGACAGTGGAATTGCACATGAAATTCTTCTATGATCACCTTTCAGCATTGACCAACGTGTTGTAAATCCTAAGTTAAAATCTGGATTAGCAGCATGAACCACCGGCCACACGTCAGCATCAGCACTGTCTGCATTGTTTCTTGGCCGTCTTATATTATTTTGTCTATTGTCAGGGTGATCAAAAGTATCTTTGCCAAACATCATTGACGGACCAGCTGATCTTGAATAATCATCGCTATATCTTGCAAGTCCAAGTATCGTCGTAGCAACGTCGACGTCCTTCTGAATCGATTTAATATTTCTTACGTCGATTATATATGTAGCACTCTCAAACAACGCCATAATACCATTATTAACAAAACCAACCATAATATTATCCCCGTATTCGGTATCATCTCTTTTTAAAATTTCGCCTTCTATTTCAATAAGTGCTTCAGCGGGTAAGAAATATTTGCTTGTATCCTGAACTTGCAGCTCAATTCGTCCAAGCTGATTTGACTCTTGTGCGTCATAAGAATAATACTGATAATCACGCACAGACTCATCTTTGAGTACTGGTGCGTCCATGTCAAATGTGGGATCAGTTACACGTCTGAACATTTTTATTATATCTGTTATCGTCTAATACGAAGACCACTTCCTGCTATCATTTTTGATTTGCAGCATTATTTATTATTTTACTAACATTTGCAGACATCACTTCAGTACTAGGTAATTTTACTAATTGCGGTTTTCGTCGTATCAGTCGTGCTAGTCTATCTTTGATTGCTGATAATGTTTTGCTGGCAACATCACCAACAGCACCAATACCTTTTTCACGAACTACATCAATAGCTTTCATGCCTAGTTGTTTTACAATCGGTATTGCTTTTGGGGCTATCCTTCTGAATAGACTCTGAACAATATCACCGAGCCCATCACCGTAGATCGTTTTATAGGTTGGTAATCGCGAATTTATCACCCTGACCATTACAGGTCCAGGTTAAGCATTATGTATGATCATCTTATTATAGTCATTGTATCTAATTGTATACTCTTAATCACTTTGGTAATAATCATCAACAATTTCATCGATGAGGGACCGATAAACATCAATATCCATAATACCACCTGTAAATAATCGTTGACAAATTGATGTTATCTCATTAATTATTTCTGGAGAATTATTACCGGCTCGTTTTCCGCTAATCAGAATTTCTAGTCCTTCAACATCGACGAGGACGTTGTCAGGGCATGGAGTAACAAGGCCACTTACCCTGGTACCTGTACCAATACCACTTCCAGTTGTTTTTTCTTCCTCAGTTAAACGTGGGCTGTATTCCAGTAAGGGCGCTCTTTTAGCCTTTTCGACTTGTCTCTCAAAATTTGCAAAATCATCTTTATATCTATCGGTGATTCTAGATATACCATGAGACTTTCGAAATACAGAAGGAACCCAATCTTTTTCTGAAGCACTAGCGGTATTTGGATCTGATAATTTATCACGATGTTTGATATCCTGTTACGACAAGCGCTATAGAGTTTTCTTGAAATCTCTTCCGACCTTCTTCGGAAAGTCATGCTGGTGGTTTTGGTCTTGGTTCTGGTTCTGGCGTTACAAGATCCCTTACATCACCGACCTCCTCACGAACTTTATCGACATTCTCAAGTACTTGCTGTATTTCTTCCTCTAATTGTGGCCGAGCTTCAGCTATTTCAGCCGGAAGTTCTCGTAAAATCTGTTTTGTTCTTTTAGTTCTTTCTGCTATTTTTTCAGTTGCTTTAGTAGTTTCCTCTAACGTGGGAAGCTCTTTGTTAGCCTTTGTAACCGGTTTAAATAACTTTTCTGCAGCTTCTGCAAATTCCACCTGAGACTCTTGACGCTCTTGTAAGTTTTGTTTAACAGAATAACGAACTGGTAGATATTTCTTGATTGTTTCTAATCTTTCACGTGCTAGTCTAGCTGAGAGAGCTTCATCAATCATTATTGATATAATAGTTATTTAATTACAGCAGCAGGGAGGATGACGACAAAGAGTGAGTGTGCGGCTGGGCAAACGAATATACCTAAAAAATGTGAAACAAATACGTCAACGATGGAGTAACAAAAATGAGCTAATTGGTCTGTTTTCCCGTGTATGAGGTTATTGACCTTATTTTTCAGCCTTCGTAGGAACCTTTATTTTTGCTAACGGAGCCCTCCTGACCTTTGTAGGGTTCACCCTCTCTGCTGCTCAAACTTATTAATAAAATCCAAACAATGAAAGTTAAACATACAGAAGGATTCCACCATTCACGTACATACCATCCTATTTCAAAAACTATTTTCCTTTCACAAAACCCACTGTAAGTTCTAGCATCTTGTTTCGGTAAAAACGAGGAATTTGCTTACCACCGTTTGTATTATAAAGTAGAATTACAGAAGATATCTTATCTGGAATGTTAATAGTGACATATTATATATGGAGGTCAGACTTTTAAATTATAATTATACATATTTTATAGTTTCATTGGAAACAAATCAATGATTATTATTTCCTAACCCTATCTATGTTTGAATATATAATACAAATCGAACCCTGTTCAAAGTGTTCTTAATTAGTTACTGTGCTTTAGGTTAAAGAGAAACAAGAAAACAATTAATCTCAACCAAAAAATATAATTACACAAAAGTCTCTCCCTGGGGTGTGCTTATGAGTGAAATGTAATTCCCTTGTCAAGAAGCAAACATAAATGATAGCTGAAGAACACACTTCAGTAAACTGAAAGCATGATGTTGTGAAGCGGAATAATTGCGCCTTAAACAAATGGTTCCATTTGTTTGGTGGCTTTTTAATGTAGTTTTTGTTGCTGTTTTGCTTTCTTTTTATTTCCAATCGTCTACTTTTCGGAAAGACTACTGCAACTACAAATTTGCAAGTCCGTCATCTTTTCTTTACTATTATTAATTACCCCAAGAGCAAAGAGATACGGTAGTGGATGACAAGTTGTGTATAGCATACTATCTTTGCTGTAATTGTTTTTACGCATATTTATTAACACTAAATTAAGGTAAGTGCATGGCTCGCGATAGAAAATCCTCGTTCTCTTTATTTGCACATTGCAACCTTTCTTCCATACCCCCTCCTCTCTGTATTTACCCCCATCATAAGATAGTGATTCAAGGGTCATAATGCAAAATCAGTAACACAGTATATGATGTGAATGCCTTCAAAGACTGCATGTATAGAGTTTGATTGGAAAATATTTGAAAGTGTCAACGAAATTTAAATTTTAGTACATGTAACTTTCCACCCCCACACAGGGTCATCAAGATCGAAAGTCAAAGATGACCCTTATAACACAACTACAGAGTTTCGCGAATTTCCACTCATCGGTTTTTGGGGGAACATCGTAACACACAGACGGACGGACACACATAGGGTTTCGCAATATGCCCACCTAAAGTGTAGAGATAAAGAATTTTCAGGTGTTATTTTTGCCGTATAAGAGACCACGTCAACTATTAGAATGCCGCATCAATGATAACTGCAATTCAAGAAATAAAAAATATTTCTTTTTTATGGTAGATGGGCATCTCTGTGTAGTATATAGGAGAGTGGTTTGGTATGTGGTGTCCTTACTACAGCTAATACAGCTGGAATCATATTACAGCAGTGTGCTTCGTAAATACTTACGATATTACTTTCTCGCTTGTCTCGTGTATTATATTCTTTTCTGGTGAAATAATAATTTTAGCTTATGTATCCCTGATACAATTGGATATATTTCTTATGTTTGTAAAATGTGGCTACCAGAGATTGTTATGTGCATCTGTATATTGTGTTTAACTTATATCCATGACTGTAGAGTGTAAGAGTCATTTGCAAAAGCATATTACATAGCTAACTTTTGTCCATGATTGCAGATTTTACTTTAAGACAATGATCATTTGTAAACATGTTTACTTGGAATTGAGTTTAGAACCTTGAATTTCCCTTGGAAATTCTATTATCAATCTTATTGTTTTTAAAAAAATAGTATGTTCTAGAAAGCGAACTTGTTTACGAATTTGATAGGAAAATTACCAACATCCCGTTCATCTTATCGTGTCTTAGTTCTTTTATATAAGGTTGTTTGCATCAAAATTATTAATCCCGAACTTATTATCAGTCTTTCTGGAATCTATTTTAATTGTGTTCATTTATAATTTGAGAGGAACTATTTATTTAAATTATTCGTTGGAATTACATTACAATGTGCTCATAAATTTTAAGACTAAAATACAATTTTAGGATTATTGTGAATTCATTCAAAGACATCAAATACGTTCAAGATTATATCATTGTCATACAGCAAGACTACTGGTACGTCGACACAGTCAGGACCATTGGTATATCAGCACATTCAAGACTTGGAATTCATTTGGAGTTTTCTATACTTTTGAACTTGTGAAAGGTCTTTTAGGATTATTTGGGATTTAATTCACAATACTGTAAAACAAGTTCATCTTAAATTTTCATGTTATAAATTATAGAATAAAATTATTTGTTGAACGTTACGAAACATATTGATTTTGCTTTTACCTGCAACTTAGTGTAGGACCATAGAGCCGCAACAGCATGTTATGAACTTTCAATACCACATTTGTTTGCGATTCTAATCTTTGGTGTCATGATCACAGGAACTACATGAACGAAATTGTTTGGCATTCATTATACCTGACGTCGGCTGACACTCTGGCCCATTATCTGTCAACTTGGCCAATTCAACAAGTAAGAAGATGGATACTAATTTAATAATAGCATTCTGTTGCCTTCAATTCGAAAACTGTATCATGGGTATCTATTTTAGGCTAGAATACTTTTTATTATGCCAATATATCCCCTACAGAGCCTCTCAAGAATGACTGTCTACGCAATATGATTTTGATGAGGTTTCAAAGTTAAATTTATAATGCATACATATAGGGTAGTCTTTAAACGGAGAATAATATAAATATGCCCTCATTTCTAATATACGATATTTTAATCTCTGCCGCTTGATTCGTCTCTGTTAAGTAATACGTATCATTTAATAATACCAATGTGTATGAATTGAACGCGTTTTCTGCAATTTGATTGGATGTACATGGTCACGTGATATTGATCTGGAATTTTTTACACATCGATAAATTCTGCAGACTACTTTTGTTTTCCTGTTCTCATGTCATTTCATGTGAAGTTTTAACTATATAAATGCCTTACACTCTAAAATTAACAACAACAAAAACCAACCCACCCATTCCTGTGATTTCCAATTAAAATTTACAAACCACACATTAAAATGGACCATTATAAGTTAAAACAATGTATTTGCACAGACCTTTCTGCACTCTACCACTAACCCCTTTTGCCGAAGAAGGCATGTGCTGGCTTTACAAGCCAATCTTCGGATCTTATTGCATTTCACCTCGACAACATGTTACATCAGCGATTATTAAAGGTCAGGGTCATATGTCAATCAAGGGATCTGACTGAAAATGGACACAATTTTGCTTTTGAAAGATTGAAATGTGTAGAAAGTAAGTGGTATATCTGTAATTTCCACAGTAAAAACCTTGAAGCCATGAACCATTTTCGTCGTCTCAGTAAATCCCAATATTATGACCACACTTGCATCTCTAATTTATTATTGTTATTATTATTATTATTATTATTATTAGTAGTAGTAGTAGTAGTAGTAGTAGTAGTAGTAGTAGTAGTAGTAGTATTAAGGGAAGTTGCTTTCTAGTTGTGTTTAAATACGAATGGGATACAGTCTTCTTTAATTATCAATATTGTGACAGCCTTTTTCATCTATAGAAGAACCTCGTGTACTCGTCAAACAGTTTGCATTTCAGTCATTTATTATTTTATATCCCTATGTAGATGTTGTACACAAGGCTGCTAAAAAGCTTTACTGACAGATTTGAGGTGCATGTTCACATGTATTTAGATTCAACAGTCAATATTGAACAATTTTGTGGACACTCTTTTAAGAATGATTACATGTAATTGGTTAATGGTGTTCAAGCAATGTGAATCTAATGTGGTTCCATCTCATATTTTGACTGTTGCTTCTATGTGGAGAAAATTTACAATATACTTTGGACTGTATGGATGCTGATTTGGACTTATTCTTACTTAAAACTGTGTCATTAACTACATTCATTAGCTTATTAACATCAAATATTGTTTGTGGTTCATCATTTGCAATATCTACAACATCGCAATGGATACTAGCCCCAAAATTTGTTAAAAGGAAGCAATGGCTGCATTTGAAAAAGAATTTGGGAATAAGTATTTTGTTGTACCTTTAATACTAATAAGATCTGATGTTAGTAACTTATGTATTGCTAACCATTTAAGACTTAGTAATGCAAATCATTTAATTAATTGTCTGAAATTGTATTTCTAATTTGCTGTAGCAGAAATTCTTCAAAATCACTTTGCATGCGTACCACTTGTGTTTACATATATGGTAATCCTTTTGGTATAAAGTGTAGAAACAAATGTTGAAAACAAAGTATGACATGACGATATATCGTGTTATTTTTCCTTAGTTCTCATTTTTAAATGCATGACTCTTATCTCATTTAATCACTGCTACTTTCCTTTTTTGTTGTACGTTTATATTACTGAGTGTACGCTTTGTAAAGTACGGAGGAATTAATGATATCAATCAATCAATCACACAATCAATTCAGAGGAAATATAAAATGCTCAGTTTCGCATGCCTCTTCTTTTAAATAGAATTTATTTAATCAACAATTGTTACGAATTGTTACGAAGCTGTTGCCTTGTACAAACAATAGAATATATATAATCACATATATTTTGATGTGTTTTTCCATGATTTACATAAGAAGCATAGATTCTCTACATGCAGAAAACAGTAGCCTGAAATACGACGCTTCTTCTTCAAGTCGGATCTATTTCTTCTTCTTCTTCTTTCACTTTCGCAAAGTGTTTCTTTACTGATATAGTTTTTGAATATATACATGTATTGTCACAAACGTTGATAATGGCATAAATTCAAAACGGTTTTCCATCGTTTTGGGCTAAGCAAGCAAGCTCTTCGTCAAGGGGAAAAAACATACAAAACAAACATTTAATACAAAATATATGAAACCTTCTGGACTCCTGCTTGCTAGAATCATTAAGGGAAATTTGCAACAAGAAATATAACAATACCAAGTTGTGCAGAAATAATAGACGATCGGGTTCTTGTATCTATCGCATAACGAACCAGGTACAGTAGCATGTTTGAACCACATTCCACTGGTCTATAGCATAAACACTTCCAAAATAAATGTAATCAAACTCTAAAAGTTCTGGGTCACTGAGAACGAAAATGATGCTTACATTTGTTTATTAGCTCTAGTTTTAAAGATATGATACTGGGTCAGTATATAGGACCCTTGACTTAGGAGTGGCGTAGGATAAGTGAGTTATACAGGAAAAGGATCTCAATTTAACCAGCAATGACTAAAATACATCTTTGACTGGATCTATGAATAAATCTATTACTGGGTTTGGACAGTACTCGCTTTTTAGGCAAAACTATGAATGATGCAATCTGAAGCTGGTATTGCGTCATACATGATACGAATTGCATCCTGTTATTCCTATAAGTCATGGATGATGCAATCATAACTAAACTTACATCACTCTGCTGAACAAATTGTCCTGTATCAGCTCTAGGAATCATACAGTGAAGTGCACTCTTATTTGTCAGTGTTTGATGTTGCAAAGGCACACATTCCTGTTTAGCCAAAGTGAGCAGAGATGCCTCATACATATGTGACCAATGCAGATAACTTCTGCTATGTTTGTGGTGATGTGACGTTTGCATCACAAAAGCGCAGTATAACCACTATTGTTAAGAAAGCCTATCACCTTGATTCTGGCAGCAAAATTGGAGATCAGGACAAGAGGTGGGCCCATACACATTCTACAACACATGTGCAACAAATCTTCGCCAGTGGTTGAACAGGAAAAGGAAATTTATTCCTTTTGCAGTGCCAATGATTTGGACTAAGCCAACAGATCATATCAACAAATGTTACTTCTACATGGTGCCTCCAGATGGGAATGGTGTGTCAAAGAAGGAAAAATGGACTATGCATTATCCAAACTTTCCATCAGCTATACGCCCAGGAGAAGGACAGCCGGTTCCTGATGCACTAGAATCATTCTCACTTGAGTCAGACGAGGAAGAGGAAGAATATGAAACTTCTAGTCCTGAACCATCAATGTCACATGACCCATATTTTCTCCCTTCTTCCTCCTCTGAACTACACCTCATAACACAAGGTGAACTGAATGCCTTGTCAGGGATTTGGAACTATCCAAGAGTTAGACAGAGCTGTTCAAGCTCCAGACTACAGCAGTGGAATCTCCAGGCAGGTTTCCATGTTCTGTGACCGTCAAAACGATCATGTCCCATTCTCTTCATGGAAAGTGATCTTGTAGCCTGCAACAACATGGATGGTGTGATGGCAGCCCTCAACATCGTTCATGATCCAGATGAGTGGAGACTGTTCATTGCTTCATCGAATACGAGTCTTAAATCTGTTTTGCTGCCCAATGGCAATGTTATACCATCAATTCCAATTGGTCGTGCAGTCCATATGAAGGAAACCTATGAAATCATGAAACAACTTTTGATGTGTATAAACTATAACCAACATCAGTGGCAGCATTGTGGCGATTTGAATCTTCTTGCTCTCCTGCTTGGACTGCAGACTGGATACACAAAGTACTGCTGTTTTCTCTGGGAATGTAATTGTCGTACGAGAGATTCCCACTACATCAAGAGAGATTGGCCATTCCAACAGTCATTGGAGCCTAGGAGGAAAAGCATTCACCATTTGTTGAATCAAGGAAGATTTTGTTACCATCCTTGCAAATCAAGCTGGGTCTGATGAAGAAATTTGTCAAAGTCATGGACAAAACACAAGCAGCTTTCTAGTACCTCCGTGGAACATTTCCAATATTAAGTGAAGGTAAGATAAAAGAAGGTGTCTATGTTGGTCCTCGGCTTCGTGAACTTTTTCCAGATGATGCATTTGACCGTGCACTGCGTGGCAAGGAAAGACGGCATGGAGAGCCTTCCAGTTAGTGGCAACACATTTTCTCGGAAACAACATGGCAGACAACCACAGGGAGCTGGAAGAAAAGCTCCTCGAGGCAAACAAAACCATGGTTGTAACATGTCATTAAAGATACATTTTTTTTGGCACTCTCATCTAGATATTTCCACCGAACTGCGGAACAGTGAGCAACGAACACGGCGAATGATTTCCCCAGGACATTGCAACAGCGGAGAAACGCTATCCGGGCAAATGGAGCCCATCAATGTTTGCAGACTATTGCTGGACAGTGACAAGAGATATTCCATTTAATGAATACAAGAGATAGTCAAATAGCGCCGAGCAGACAATGAATAAGGGCTAAGCTATATACTTATATAACATAATAGTTTTTTGCATTTTGTTTCATAATACATTTTATTTTTATAACCCTTTTGGTGTTTTTTAAAGTGTTACATAAACAGGACAGGTGAAATATTATCATGTAAAGCAACCATACACATCAAAAGACCTAGGTTTCCAATTTATGATTAAAACTCTACTATCTACACAATATACATAGACGTAAAATGTAAAAACTTAAATATCTTGGAAACAGTAGCCTATCAGTTGTTTTAATTGTCATATTTGAATTCAGCACATCAAAATCCATAATAAATAGCACATTTTATCTTTGAAGCAGACGACGTCTAAAGGTTTTAGACGCTTATAAGCGATATGTCGGCCCTTGAGTTCATGCTTCTGGTGGAAGCTTGGAGATTATGAAATTTCTTCTACCACTGATGATTTACGTCATATATTGATCTAACTGGTTGTTGATGTGCAAGGAAGAATATGGCCTAACACTTACTAGATAAGCATCCCCACCTGCTATACAGTATAACTAAATGAGGGTATGTGGGTTCTTTTTATGTGCTGCATTTGGTTGCAATTTCTATATTTTCAAGAAAACCTGGAATCTATCTTAAAAGCTGATCAGAGTGCAAACTCATATGAAAACCGGGCAAGTGACCTAGGAATATTGATGCGGAAAAAGAGATAATAAAAGAAACATTAGTGCATATGTCATACCCTTGGGGGGGGGCCTAGAAACAATTAAATACTTGGTAGAAACATATAATAAAATGCTCCATAAGTTGGAAGTAAAAGAACACCAGTTGGTATTGCTGCATGTAGTGACAACGTCCCTATATTACGCTATCTAACTGATCGTGGCACAGACCCGTGGTGTAGAGCATTCGATGAACAGACAATGCTGCACAGATCATGCATTGATGGCAAGTTAGAAATTAGCATATATTTGGTATAAACATATCCTGAAATGCTCCAGGAGGAGAACAACGGTAAGAGAACACCGGCGCATCAAACTGCTGAAGGCGACAAAGTCGATGTATTAAGCTATGTAATTGATCGTGCTACAGATCCGTGGTGCAGAACCAGTGATGAAGAGAAGTTCATGGCATTAATGAATTACAGTATAACTTGGGAAGAAGCAACCTTAGAACACAAATCAAAGCACCATATTAAACACATGGTGGAATATTACTTGACATTTCGAAGAAACGCAACATACAATATATGCTAGAACTCGACATTATAGCAAGTATAACTAATAAAAACTTGTTAATCGAACCGAACTAGTTTGGAAAAGACGAGGTGTTATACGGGTCCTTTTTGTTGCGCTATGTATCAGTGCTCCACCGTCCAGGATACACAATCCAATTAGCCAGTTTAATCGACTGTTTTACATGGGCAACAAATGCAGGTACCCGAGGAAAGAGATACAAACTAACAAAAGATGCAAATGAGCCGTTTGATAGGTAAGAGAAGCAACTGACAAGGCTTGCTATAATTTGGAGGTTATGACGTGCTACAAATGTCAAATCAAACATATAGTTGATGAAACTCGATGTTTTGCGAAACACGGATCGAACAGCTGATAAAGGACATCAGCAAAAACAACGACACCAACAGTAAGATTTTACTGCAAGAATAGTGGAGATGGTTGTCGTCGTAAAAGTGCAAATTGTTGGATATCTAGCATAGTGTGATGGCACCTTTAGAGAAACTATGAACAAAATCAATTCACCCGTTAGGGAGGATACTTTTATGTGCTACACCGACACAACCGTTTAAAGACAATCGTGTTATGATAGCTGATATGACACAGCGATACGAATGACGATATCATCGATACCGTTTTATAGCGAATTTGGTAAACGCCACATACTCCATATATCCTCCTACTCCACATGTATAGTCTAGGAATATCATTTTCGGAAGTAATTTAAAAAGCTTGAAAAACTTATCAATTATTTGTTTGAGTTAGTAAAAGGGGAAGCAACATTATTACCTGCTATTTTTTGGTAGCTTCATACGTTGATTATTTAAGTGTGTCTGGCAAGTTGTCGTTTTCTGCTCCTTACAAAACGTCTTATTTTACCTGTTTAAGAATTACTAGTTTTGTTAATTGCATTATTGATCCAAGGTGTAAACAAAGGAACGAGTAGCTTTAAATGTCAGTATCCGTTTTCAAAAATATAAAAAGGAAGCCATTCCAATCAAAATAAATGATTGCTTATTTATTTCATGGTTGATACCCGCGTTCCTAAATTGTACTCTATCGACACTTCATGATTGTCACCTGTCTTTTGAAAGTCTGATAATCTGATATTGTTACGACGATCTGGTCACAAACTTATGTAATAGAAAAGAAGCAGGACTATCAAGTCCTGTAAAATTTAACAAATAATTTAATTATTAAAGTGACATACAAAAATGTAAGAGGAACTGACAGTATAATGAAGTGAATCCAAGCTAGTCCTTACAAAGGTCCATGAAAATCCTAAAAGAATGAAAAGTCCCTAATAATTTTCAATACTGGAAATGTACTGGTCCTCCAAGACCCGGGACGTTCTCAAGATGACGTCGTCCAGAATTCATTCGAATGATTTATAACAGTTTCAGAATAATAGTATTGTCCAAATAATGTACACTTTCTATCACCACTGAACTGTCCAAACAAATGTTTTTCCTCTTGAAAAATATCAAAGTACAAAAGAAAGCACGTCTGCAGACTTACATCAGGAACACAACAAGCGCGAATGACTCCAGAAATCGGAATGAAACTGAATGATTAATTTTCTCCCTATATACACCGCATATTGCGAATTTACATCGCAATAGACCCCACGTGATATCATACACTATTGATTTTGATGAACTAAGCATATTCATGTGATCTAGCGCAACCAATGAAAAACCAAAGAATTATTCTAGAAAATTCCATATCCCATCAAATCACTAAGACGCTGCGCCATAGGCGCCATTTTAAATCTTCTTATTACGATTATTATTACTAATTGTCAACATGTATGTAAACATCAATTTATTGATCCTCGCAATTTGCGTTTTTAATATATTCAAATCAAGAGTACATTTTATAACAAAACATGTTTACAACCATTAATAAAAATTACGAAAAAATTAAATAAAATTATGTACCAAGAGTTACAAAAAGATATAGATATACATAAAATATATAATTGGCAAAACTAACAGTAGAAATAATATCATCATTATGTTTCTTCTCTACATACGGTTTACCTCTTTGGCTTCCTTTTCGTCCTTTAAAATGTCTTGATATTCTGTCACATACCTTTGTCAGCATGTACAATACCTCACTTTCTTATATCGGTATTTATGGTTGAGCTTAATCCCAGTTTAAACGAGCCACTGGATTTGTGCAAATTGGTGTTATATCCCACTTTATTAACCATTTTTACAACCATTTTACTCGGTAGCAAAAGCAAAGTCACAATCAGCAGCATAATACAATTTTACATAATGTTTTCGTTTCTGTCATAACCCTACAGATATAATAATAATAGCTCCGTTAGATGTTGACAGGATCCTGTTTTGTCTAAACATGTGTAATGGATATTCCATTGTGAACCTGAGCACCAACCATATAGGTTACATAAGGCCATTGCTTTGTACCAGTCTAGATAATCCTTTATCTGTACGTCGATTGATTTCTTGGAAAAGGAAGAATTTCTAGCCTGTAGGTTTCATCTTTGTCTACCATATAATTCATTTCAACAGCTGATAATATATCCAGTACTTAACAGTATCAGTTCCAAGACAATATTTACGTTTGCAAACAGCTAGCAAAATAGGATACACAAACTCTGCTATCTCACAGTGCCCATTATTATGTTCTTTTGGCCCATTATATATAGTTATGTATATCTATAATGTGTGGTTGGTCTTGGTCAGTAATGGTCGGTAGAAGTCTGCCTGACTACTCACATCTTTTTTTTTTCTTGTTGTAAGTTATGAATAGATTATTTACAGATGCTGAGTTCAAGGGTTGTTTTTATTAGAAAGTAAGAATGTTCTGGAAGGAAGTTGCTTATGAATTTGATGGGAAAATGGCCACTATCATGGTTCTGTTATTATGTCTTAGCTTTTAATATAAATGTTGTTAACTTCAGAATTAATTGTTCCTAATCTTAACATCTGCCTAGTGGAACAGTCGATTAGTTGTGTTCAGTTGAGGGGAATTTTTATTTATTTGAATTATGCATCGTAATTACAGAGCTTTCATATATTTAGGACTAAATCACTATTTTTGAGTTATCGTGAAAGGACATTTTTTGATTATATTACTGTGTTAAATCAAGACTTTCTGCTAGCACATTCCAGGGTAATGACACAGTAGCATATTTAAGATTAAAATGTTTTCGGAGCACCACTAGAATTCATTCGGAATAATCCACACTTTAGGAATTGTGATACAAGTTTTAGGTCTATTTGTTTTTGCTTCACAATACTGTAAGTTCGTTTGCGTATTTTCACATTGTATTTAATAAAACAAGAGTATTTGTTGAATTTTACAAAGCTTGTTTGTTTTCGCTCATTTATGTTACTTAGTTTAACACAGAAAATTGGGACACTCGTCCTGGATAATAATTCCTGAACATTATTTGAGATAAACTTTCCTTTGTCCCTAGTAATTTGATTTTACATATTTGAGAAAGATTTAGTGAAACCAACAAGCTTTCAGTGTCATTTAAAGTGGAGAACTTTGATTTCAATTCGTTGGAAGGGTAAGAGTCGTATAATTCGTGTGGGTTGCGTGAGATTTCTTTACCATATGATCCTTCTGTAGTGAAAGCTTTTAAACGGAACATGAAATATAAATATCTTGGTCCAATATTTGGTGGAAAAGAAGAAAGTCAAATGCAATTGCAGCAAGAGGAAAGGGAAATATAAAGATAAATTAATATTAATTAAGAAGAGAAAGAATGAGAAGAGAGGCAAAAGTAAATGGAAGAAAAGGAAATAGAAATGAAAATTCAATTGCAGAAAGAACATAGGGAAATACTTATGCATAGAGAAAAAGAAAACGAAGAAAGAGAAACGCCCTTTAGAATGAAAGAATTAGATCTGGCAGGCGGAAAGGACTCTTTTTTGTAACACACAATTTCAGGTTTTGATGCTATCATAAATAACAAGTTTGTGCTCCCTTTTCAAGAAGGAGAAGTAGATCAATATTTACTAAATTCTGAGAACATTGTTGAAAATTTGAGATTCCTAAGGGAAAATTGGACTAATTTTTACAAAGTGTACCTATTGGCAAAGCTCTCGAAGTTTATACTTCACTGTCCGTACAACGATGTGCTAATTATGATGTGTTTAATGAATGTATCTTGAAGGATTATGAGTTAGTACCTAAGATATATCGACAGAGGTTTATTTATTGTAGGAAAGAGACTGGACAGTCCAATGTCAACTTTGCAAGGATGAAAGAACAACTGATTGATAGGTGGTGTTCATCTAGAAAGATTGATCGAGATTATGATAACCTCAGGCAACACATATTAGTTGAAGAGCTCAGGAATTCATGACGACGCCAAGATTTACCTTGATCAGCAATAGGTCGAACCCTTGGAAAATTCTGCTCGTGCAGCTGACGATCATAGCCCATTTCGTACCGGATTTAATCGAGTTGCTCAGCAATTAGCCGAAAAACCTCCTTTATACTCCAGCCAATCAAACGCTGGTAGGAACATGTACGTAACAAAATGGCGTACATTGATGTTTAGAACTATTTCAGAAATAATAAATTGAAGAAATGCCCGCTACTTGTATCGTCAGAGGTTGCAAAAGTAGCTTCAATCAAGAATGTGGCATTAAACTCCATAGTCTGCCATGGAGAGATGATTTTGCTGTGCAAACAATGGCTCATACGAGCAGGAAAATCGGAACTTGAATTGACAGAAAACGAATGTCACAATTCAAGAATGCGAGAATGTGTTCGCTGCCTTTTAGTGCTGATGGTGAAGGAACTTTTACAGCTTTACCGTTGAGACTTTGAAAGACAAGAGGCTGTTGTAGGTCTACTACAGCTCACTGTATCATACATGGAGTCAGACCAGAGAAATGTTTATGGTTTGTGTTATTCTTACATTTGTCAGTAGATGGTTCACACCTTGTAAATGTTATGTGTCATTAGAGTTGATTTCTCACAGATTTGATTGTTGATCTCTACTAATCAGTTTTCTTCTGGCCTGACACCACTGTCTGGTCTTCGTCTTTGATTACCAGTAAATTGTTCAAATAATAACATTGAATACATTATTTTACTACTGTTACGTGTAGGCTCATACAAAAGTAACAAAGGAAAAGAGTGAAGCCAACAAGCTTGATATGTTTTAACAAAAATGATTTATTTCCCTGGAAACCAATATAAAAATAGGAAATAGGACTTACAGTTTTGTGAATATAATCCAAAATTTAATCCTAGAATTGAAAAATATAAGTCCTATCACTAAACAGTTCTAATTGAATCCAAGTTCGAATCTCGATGAAATTCCAATATGGAAGGCGATGACGTCAGATATAGTCGTTGTACAAATGGCAACAATTCCTCGTTGAAACACAATTTATAATATTCTGTTTAGAATTCCTGAATAAATTTCCACTAAACGTCTTTGTCCCAGAATTTTCATAAAGAAAAACACTTGTTTTGTTTTCTAGAGAATATGAATTATTAAATCCCCCAAAATAGACGAACTTAAGAACAAACTGGCAACAACAATAAAATCTCTTGAGCACTCAAGGTTTAAAAGACGACTGATCAATCTATTAATAAAATGGCTGTTTTAAGCCTCGATTTTAGATCACATGGTGGCTCACGTGACAGGGCGACGTGACCAATAATTTGAACAGCGCAATAAAATAATGCCATTTAGCACGTAGCTAGAATAGCCCTATCTAAGAATCAAATTCTCACACTAGAAATATGTAAAAAGGAAAGGTTGTTTACAATTTAGCTAACACGTGGGCCGAAAATGACCTTGGTAATAGCCAATCATTTCCGCGTAGTGTTTTTAAAACATCTAAACCAAGGTGAACTAAAAATACTGATGATTTAATACCTATTACATTCTAATCAGACTGATGTTTTTTCAAAAAATATCAAATCCCGTGAAAATAATCATTACAATAAAATGTAATGAAACAAAAGTAAAATAAAAAGAATTTAAAACTAACACAGAAGCAATTTAATTACATATTCATAACACTTCCCCCCATAAAGAAAAAGAAAGATTTATGTAATAAAGCTTTCTATTTAACAAATGTAAATTATACATGAGGTAAAATAAAAATTACATAAGAAAACCCTTAACGAATTATACAAAGTGTACATGAAATAATATTTACATACACGGGAAAGTGCATCTGCAATCAAATTGTCTTTTCCTTTGATGTGCCTGATGTCAAGATTATATTCTTGTAAAAATAATCTCCACCTTAATAATCTTTGTTTTTATTTTTCATCTTGTAAGTAAGGGGGTTGTGATCACTAAACACAAGAACCGGAGAAGGAGCTGCCCTAATGTAAACTTCAAAATGCTGTATTGCCAGTATTAAAGCCAAACATTCCTTCTCGATTGTTGAGAAATTTCTTTGGTGTTTATTTAATTTCTTAGAGAAATAGCACACTGGGTGATCAACACCATTTCTATTTTCTTGAATCAATACTGCTCCGACCCCAACATCACTTGCAACAACAGATAATTTTAAGGATTGATTGAAATTTGGAGCTGTAAGAACTGGCGCACTTTTGAGTATGGTTTTTAACCTATCAAAAGAATCCTGACATTTTTCAGTCCAAAGAAACTTGTTTTTCCTACTCAACAAGTTTGTCAGGGGTTCAGCAATATTAGAAAAATTGGAACAAAATTTTCGATAGTATCCAGCCATATCCAAGAAAAGCGCATCAGTTGCTTTTTACTGACATTCACAGGGAAATCAGAGATAGCCTTGACCTTAGCATCAATAGGTTTAACTTGACCATGTCCCAGAATATGTCCTAGAAAAGTTACACAAGCACAGCAGAACTCACTTTTAGATAAACTGATTGTCAAATCTGCATCAGTGAGTCTGCCAAAGAATTTCCGAATCGTGGCTAGATGTTCTATCCAGGTGTCGTTGTAAATGATGACATCATCGATGTAAGCATCACAATTGTCTAGACCAAGAGGTAATCATATTCATCAAACGTTGAAAAGTACTTGGGGAACCCTTCATCCCAAATGGCATTACTTTATATTGATAGACTCCATCTGGAGTCACAAATGCCGAAATTTCTTTTGCCCTTTCGGTTAGTGGAATTTGCCAAAATCTTTTCAGAAGGTCAAATTTGATGACCTACTTGGCATTTCCAATTTTATCAATACAGTCATCGATTCTTGGTAATGGAATTGAATCTGTTTTTGTCACACTGTTCACCTTCCTATTATCAGTGCACATACGGAAAGTTTTATCTGGTTTCGGAACAAGTATACATGGTGAACTCCAATCACTTTTACTGGGCTCTATGAAATCGTTCTCCAGCAAATACTGAATTTCCTTTTTCAAGTATTCCTGTTTGAGAGGGTTCATCCTGTATGGGTGTTGTTTCACAAGTTTTGAATCTACAATTTCAACATCATGAAAAATTTTGTTTGTACTTATAGGAATATCTGGAAACAAATGCTCATATTCGAATAATAACTGTTTAAGTTCATTTCTTTCTTGTTGTTGCAAATGTAAAAGTTTCTGATCCAGATTTTTCACAATTTCTGAATTCCGAAGATTTGTTGTTCCAAGATCAACAAAGTCCGATTGAATTTCTTCATTTAAATCCTCAGTTGGTGGGACAGGTACAACTAAATTAATTGCATGATCTACTTTGTTATCTCTTTCAGTATACTAGTACTCCATTAATTTATTTAGATCAGAGTACTATTATTATAATTTAACTCATTCATTTTCTTCTTAAATTTGTAAGGGCTGTAAAATCTAACTTGAAGAAAATTTTAAAGAATGAGCAAGAGAGAATGAATTTTATTACAAAACTCAAAAGTTCTCTCAATTAAAGTTCTGTGAAACCATAATTTCACTTTTGACTTGAATTGCTGAGTTACAAATTCAAGCATAACAAGCTGGAAAATTCCAGACATAAAATTTGACCCTTGATCTGATTAGACAGATTTGGGAAGGCCAAATTAAGTAAAAATCTTTATCAAAGCATTTACTTTGGTTTTGGTTTAATATTCCTCAAAGGAATTGCCTCTGGGAATCTTGTTGACGCACACATAATAGTCAACAAATATTGGTTGCCTGACTTGGTCATAGGTAAGGGGCCAACACAGTCTACCATAATTCTGCTAAATGGTTCGTCAAATGCAGGAATAGGTTGCAGATGAGCCTTAGGTATCTTCTGATTGGGTTTTCCTACCATTTGACAAGTATGACAAGATCTCCAAAATTTACAAACATCACTTTTGGTTTTTGGCCAATAAAAGTGATTCAAGATCTTGTGATAAGTTTTATTTATCCCTAAATGACCAGCCAGAGGATTGTATTGGGCCAAACTAAGTATTTCCTGTCTGTAAGATTTTGGAAGTACAATCTGATAGTTCACTGACCAGTCGTCACTAGCAGGTACCTCTGGAGGTCTCCACTTTCTCATAAGAATTCCATTTTTAATGAAATAACAGACAGGTACTTCATTGGCTTTAGTTTCACTAATGGCCCTCTGAAACAAGCAGGAGATCTCAGGATCTTTTTTCCTGTTCGATGACAAGTGATTGTCGTTTGTCACCCTGATTAGATAAAAGAAAATGAGTAGTTTAAAGAGGGTCACTGTGATCAGTAGTTTTTGATTGATCCAAGCAAGGAGTCAAAGTGACCTCATCAAAAGCCTGACCAATACATCTGTCAGCTAAAGGAATATTTTCCTTATCAAAATCATTCTCAAGCGCTTTCTTTGCCATAGCTCTGGTAAGTGCATAAGCTGGGTATAAATCAGGGTATTCTTTTTCAATAGGATCAACTTTCTGATCCAAAGAAGGCTTGTCAGTTACAAGTGGATTAACCACAACCTTATCTTCAACTAGGTCGTTGCCTAGTAACAAATGAATGCTCTCAACGGGTAAAGTAGACACTATAGCGACTGTCACAGGTCCTGAAACTAAGTCTGATGACAAATTTACAGAATGGAGAGGAATATTAACAAAGCCGCACTTTACTCGCTGAATGAGAATACAGTAATATTAGAACAGGACTTCTCAGAAAAAGGCAAAGTACCTGATAATAAAAGACTCTGAGAAGCTCCTGTATTCCTTAAAATTTTAATAGGGATAGGATTGGCCAAATCACCCAAGAGTAATATAGAACCCTTCGACATGAATGGTTCATAATTCTCCTTAATAAAATCAGACTGGAGTTTATTAGACTCAACAATTGTATTGTTTTCAATACATGACAGTGACCTTGACCTCTTAGAAATAAGAACATTTGGGATAGGTCTATCTTGATTTTGATGCCTATATTTCAATTTAAAGCAGTCAGAAATGACGTGTCCTTTTTTCTTGCAATAGGTACACGTAGGAATAGATAAGGATTTTGAATCCAGTTTATCAGAAGCTTGATGTTTAGAAGTTGTGCCAGATTGAGTTTTAGAAGGAGTCGTATTAGCCTGAAATACCTTTCTACTACTAGACTGCTGAGTGAATGATTTGCCTACAACAGGAACTTTATAAGTTAAAGAATACTTGTCAGCAGCAAGAGCAGCATGTTCCAAGGTATAAATCTCATGCTCTTCAAGATGAGTCTTAATGTCATGAGGAACACAGTTCTTGAACTCTTCAAGTAATACAAGTTGCTCGAGACTTTCATAATCATGTTCAACTTTATCGGCTAAGCACCATCTCTTAAATAACTGCTATTTTTCTCTTGCAAATTCAACATAAGTTTGTCAAGCTTCTTTTTTATAGTTTCTGAATTTTTGCTGATAAGCCTCAGGGACTAACGCATAACCCTTTAAGATAGAGTCCTTAACCAAATCATAGTCAGAACTTTGCTGTACTGACAGGGATGCATATAGATCTTGGGCCTTACCAAAAAGTACACATTGCAATAATTGAGTCCAATGCTCCCTTGGCCATTTCAAATTTTCAGCAACTTTTTCAAAACGAGGAAAATATTTATCTACTTCTTTTTCTATTAAAAGGGTCATTAACCTGATATCTTGTAATGTCAAACCTTGAATTTTTATGTGAAGCTGAAATGTGCTTTTCACTTGCCAACTCTATTTCCTTCATTCTAATTTGAAATTCCCTTTCATCCATCTCTTTTTACTTCTGTCTCTCTCTCTCTCCTCTTTCTCAAATTGTAACTGTTTATCCTTCTCCCTCTCATCTCTCTCTCTCTCTCTCTCTCTCTCTCTCTCTCTCTCTCTCTCTCTCTCTCTCTCTCTCTCTCTCTCTCTCTCTCTCCTCTTTCTCAAATTGTAATTTCATTTGTTTATCATTCTCTCTTTCCTGTCTCTCTTTCTCCTTCTCTTCAAATTGTAATTGTTTTGCTCCCTTCCTCTCTCTCTCTCTCTCTCTCTCTCTCTCTCTCTCTCTCTCTCTCTCTCTCTCTCTCTCTCTCTCTCTCTCTCTCTCTTCAAATTGCAATTGGAATTGCTTCTCTTCAAATTGCAACTGCAATTGTTTCTCTTTCTCTCTTTCTGAAGCACGAGCTTCCTTAACTCCAATTCCATCTTATATTTAATTTTGTAATTCCATTACTTGTATGTCAGAGTCTAATACAGACTTAATGACCGAAGACAAAACGCTTTTATCAAGAACATTCTTCTCTACCAAATATTGAATTAAAATGTTTTTAATTTCTTGTTTCGTTAAGGAAGATTTTGCCTCAGAAAGATCGTATTTTCTGGCAAGTTCAAGCAACTCATCTTTTTTTAAACTATCCAACTGCTCCTGAGTAGGACTAGAAAGAAAAGTCTCCACTTTTAATGACATTGTGAATGAAAGCCTGTTGTTTTCACTAAAGATTTCAAACAAAATGTAAAATAGTACTTGGGATTTAAAAACAAAGGGAATTTAAATTTTAAAAGCAATTTTTTGAAATATTTTAGCCAAAATTCCTATATCCCAAGAAGAGCAACCCGAATTTTCTCTTGTTACGTGTAGGCTCGTACAAAAGTAACAAAAGAAAAGAGTGAAGCCAACAAGCTTGATATGTTTTAACAAAAATGATTTATTTCCCTAGAAAACAATATAAAAATAGGAAATAGGACTTACAGTTTTGTGAATATAATCCAAAATTTAATCCTAGAATTGAAAAATATAAGTCCTATCACTAAACAGTTCTAATTGAATCCAGGTTCGAATCTCGATGAAATTCCAATATGGAAGGCGATGACATCAGATGAGGTCATTGTACGAATGCCAACAATTCCTCGTTGAAACACAATTTATAATGTTCTGTTTAGAATTCCTGAATAAATTTCCACTAAACGTCTTTGTCCCAGAATTTTCATAAAGAAAAACACTTGTTTTGTTTTCTAGAGAATATGAATTATTAAATTCCCCAAAATAGACGAACTTAAGAACAAACTGGCAACACCAATAAAAACCTTTTATGCCCTCAAGGTTTAAAAGACGACTGATCAATCTACTAACAAAATGGCTGTTTTAAGCCTCGATTTTAGATCACATGGTGGCTCACGTGACAGGGCGACGTGACCAATAATTTGAACAGCGCAATAAAAAAAATGCCATTTAGCACGTAGCTAGAATAGCCCTATCTAAGAATCAAATTCTCACACTGGAAATATATTTAAAAAAAGAAAGGCTGTTTACAATTTAGCTAACACGAAAATGACCTTGGTAATAGCCAATCATTTCCGCTTAGTGTTTACAAAACATCTCAACCAAGGTGAACTAATAATATACCTTGCATGTGTTTATTTATTTAAGTGACAATGTTGACCAGTCTTCCACTTTATAAATATATAAAAATCTTCACATTCCACTGAATGATTGAAAAACGCTAAACAATTATAACCATATTTTCTCTTTTAAACACACATGCTTTAATATTAGACAATCATTACTTTTGAGGCGAACACTGTCTCTTCTTGCAAAATAGGAAATTTATATGGCCCTTTTCAACTTTTTCTCTTTCTTATTTAATAGACTTTTAACTTTTATGTCACTAACCTCTCTTTCATGCGTTTGAAAACTATTTCTTCTAATAATCCCCCATTGTAAAAGATCAGAAAAAGACACTATTCTAGTAGAAAAATAGTGTTTTCATAATTATTTTCCAGGATTTTACTGGGAGAAGGGGGGGGGGGGAATGCTGATCAAATATTTGAAGAAAAAAAAATACCCGTTCCCCCCACCCACTTGCAATCATTTTATTTCTTTTCATAGATGACGTGATCATTTCTCAACAGTCCTTACTTACTCCACGATGGACCTCATCTCAAATAAGGAAAAGAAAATTATTCAACTACTCTACATCACAAGTCACACCAAAGAAAAACAAGTTTCCATAAGAATACAAAGAACCCCGTCAAACAAAAGCACACACAAGTAACCCCTAAACAGAAGTGGTTGGCAAAATCAAGTACAGACATTGGCATAGGTGCAGAGACACAAACTGAAACACCATCTTCATTTTGTCTCAAGTCTAATAAGACAACTCAGACAGACTCCAAGATAAGATGTGAGAAGTCAAGTCAAGTAAATATTTCAAAAATTGAGAACATAAAATCTTCAGACAAAGAATTGAAAAGATATACTGATATTGAATATTACAAGCTTTTTACAATACTACACAAATATTTAGTGAGTTGTTGCTCTCATATAGAATGTGAGACTATCCCTGGTCATGGTGATCCGAAAAAACATTTTTCTCACATAGATTCAGAAAATCAACTCCTTGTACTATACAAATTGAAACGAAATCCTATAGAATCCGTTCTTGTCTCTGATTTTAATATTTCTACAGGCGGAATTACTGAAATTTTTAAATTCTGGATTAAACAAATGTATAGAAAATTTAAGACTATTAAAATATGGCCTTCGAAGGAAAATATTCAGAAAACCATTATCAACCAAACAACATTTTCCAGATCTTATTGCAACTGCAGATTGTTTAGAATTTAGCACACAGGTCCCAAGAGGTCCCATAGCTGGAAAACAGATGTTTTCAAATTACAAAAATTGTCATACTGTCAATGGAGCTTTAATTCACTGTTCAGATATGTTCGGTGGAAATTCATCATCTAAGGAAATTTTCGGACAAAGTGATATAGTATGCAAACTGCAACGTGGCGATAGTCTTATGGTTGATAACGGTTTCTTGATAAAAGATTTAATTCAAGGAAGGGGAATAGCTCTTTATCGACCACCATTTCTCTCTGAAAAGAGCAAACAGTTCGACTCTCATGGCCATGATTCAGGGAGACTTATAGCTAGATCAAGAACAACTGTTGAAAATTATAATGCTCGCCTGGCTACATTTGCATTTTTGAAGCAAATAAAAGATCCCAATACTGTACATGCCTCTCATGAATGAAATTGGTTACATTTGTGGCTGTTTAGCAAATTTACGACCTTTAAACAGATCAAACAAAGTTTCTGAGGGGGGAAAGTCTACCTGAAGAAATTGATGATTGATATAAACCCTGATAAGCCTGCATTTTAACCAGGCTGATCTGGTTTACACTGGTCACATAAATCATTTTATTCGTGCTCCGGTGACAAAGGGGTAATGTTATAGTGACTCATTTTATGTTTTGTCGGTGTTTTTAAAGAAAACAATAAAGCTGCATTTCAAAATAAACAAATTTTTTATTCTGTTTCTGGTAATTAATATACTTCACTTGAAGAACTAGCATAATTAAAATTAATGATATATAACATGTATGCGATTATGAGCATTCAAACATGCCCTAAGCAAGCACTTGTTCAAATGAGAAGGGATTGGTATCACAGAAATGTTATGTTATCCCTTAGCCTGCTATATTTTTATAGTGGGCTGCTTTTTCTTTAAATTTGTATCATTCCATTTATGCTACAAAAGGGTGCTTTGGAGTGCAGACAATAGTGTAAACCATGATGAGTCTGTGAGTTACTCACATGCTGATCAAGGTTACAATGGTCAAATAAATTATTGTAGAAACAGTCTACTGATGATCAGCTAACATAAGGTAAACCCAGAATAGTGAACAATGTAAACTCCGATTAGGTAACAGTTATTGCATAAATCATTGTAGTCATGCTCAGCGAGTTGGGGTTACTTATGAAGTTTAACACTTGGGCACGTTTGACTTGCTAAAAGGTTTTATATATATATATATATATATATATATATATATATATATATATATATATATATATATATATATATATATATATATATATATATATATATATATATATATATATATATTTGCAGGACAATTATTTCATACAATCAAGTAAAGTGACTGGAGTTCACCATGTATTCTTTGTCCGAAAGCAGATAATAATTCCGCATGTGTACTGACTATAGAAAAGTGAAGTGTCACAAAATTAGATTCATTTCCAATGCCAAGAATATATGACTGCATTGACAAAATTAGAAATGGAGAATATGTCACTAAGCATAACCATTTGAATGGATTATGACAAATTCCACATACGGAAGAAGCTAAGTAAAGATAGGCATTCGTAACTCCAGATGGACTACATCAATATAAAGTGATGCCATTTAGTATGAAAGTTTCTTCTTAAACATTCAAGCATTGAATGAACATGATAATTGCTTGTATAGGTCAATGTGATGGTGCAATGATGGCGTCATCATCTACAAAGACACTTGGAAAGATAACCTAGAAACAGTTTGGAAATTGTTTGATAGATTCCGTGATGCAAATATAACAATTAATTATAGAAAAGTGAGTTTGTGGGACACGGTCAGGTTAAACCTATACAGGTTAAAGTCAAGGCAATTTCTAAATTCAGTGCCTATGAATAAAATGCAAATGAGCCAATTTTTGGGTATGTCTTGATATTATTGGAAATTTTTTTTGCTATTTCTCTATAATTGCTAAACTTCTTACCAAAATGTTGAGTAAGAAAACCAAGTTTCATTGGTCTGACAAATGTCAGGAAGCTTTCGATAAGTTAACGGTCTTACTTAAGAGTGTATCAGTTCTTTGGGCTTTTAATTTTAGTCAATCATTTAAATTGTCTTATGATGCAAGTGGTGCCAGGGTTGGTGGAGTATTGATACAAGAAGACAATAATGGTGTAAATTATCCAGTGTGCTACTTTTCTAAGAAATTAAATAAGCACCAGAGAAATTGTTCCACAATCGAGAAGGAATGTTTGGCTTTAATATTGACATTGCAACACTTTGAAGTGTATATTAGTTCAGCTCCTTCTCCAATTATTGTGCTTAGTGATCACAACCTCTTATTTTCATTGTCAAAATGAAAAACAAATATCAAAGATTGATATAAGGTGGAGTTTGATGTTACAGGAACACAATATTGACATCAGGCAAGGTATAAGACAATCAAATAGCAGATGCGCTATCACGTGTATAGAAATATTATATATGTATATATGTTTCATGTATATTTTGTGTCATTCATAAGATTTCATCTTATGTAACTTTTTATGACGTGTACATTCGACCAATAGACAAAAGAATGTTTTATTGCATAAATCTGTCTTTTTCTTTATGAGAGGAGGTGTTATGTTTATTTAATTTGCATTTGTTGTTATTTTTTGTGTATTCATTATACGACCTCGTCCAAAATCAAGTTCATCTTCTACCTGACATGCATAATCGAGTTTGGATTTGTAAATAACATGTTTATCATCAATCTAAGTCCAGAACATTGGAAATTCCCCATAAAATATAGTGTCTATTTGTTGTTTATCATATGTAATATTATAATTTTAGTAACAGACCTTCTAATTATAACTAAGATTATTTTCTTGCAAACATTTGGAATCTCCAGAATGAAATTTTCCATTAGCTAATATGTTTGTTTTTTATTTTAAAAAATGCTAATTGTGACCTGAGGTCAAGCAAAGGACTATATGGGATTTTTTGGAAATCATTCATTTGTGCTGTAAGATCTAAGCAGAATCAGTTGTATTACTGTTGTGTCGAGCATTTCATTTGAGCTGGAATTTATTTTTTCAAATTATTTAATTCAAGTGATTTTTCTCTGGAAATACAAAGTACTCAAAATAACATTCTTGGAAATAGTGATTTTGATTTATAATGAAATACAAATAAGGATATATTCTTGGAATGTATTATTGTGATTCAGCAAAACTACTGTTGGCATATCACTACGACACATGCCATCACAGGTACATCAACACTTCCAGCATTGGATTTATTTAACAATAACACTAAAGTTTATTTATAACTTTAATCATTAAGGCTTGTGTTATAAATTCTAGGATTATTTGGGATTTAATTCGTAATACCGTAAGTTATCATTTTTTTTACATTTTCACCTTGTATTCTAGGCAAAACATGTTTAGTTGAATTTTGCAAAAACTTGTTGGCATTCGCTCTTTTCTATTGCTTATTTTGAGACCATAGAGTCATAATAGTATCTATGTATGTATGTATGTCTGTATGTATGTATGTATGTATGTATGTATGTGTGTATGTATGTATGTATGTATGTATGTATATATGTAATGATGTATGTATGTATGTATATATGTATGTATGTATGGATGGATGGATGGATGGATGTGTGTATGTATGTATGTATGTATGTATGTATGTATGTATGTATGTATGCATGTATGTATGTATGTATGTATGAATGTATGCATATATGTATGTATGGATGTGTGTGTGTATGTATGTATGTATGTATGTATGTATGTATGTATGTATGTATGTATGTCTGCATGTATAAGCTATTGTGTATGTGAGTGAACGTTATTTGACAAATATGTGCCTGGGGAGGTGATAGGTAAATTCCATCCTCGGTTCTCAAAATCTTGGTTAAAATCCATCCACAAAGCCTTGAGTTTTAATCCAATGATAGATTTAACGAGGAAGGTAGATATTTGGGGTGTCAAAAGTCAAAATACGAATTAATTCATAGAGACAGACAGACAGAGCCAGACAGAGATACAGATAGAAAGACAGACAAACAGACAGAGAATACAGTTTTCGAAGAGATGAAACTTGGACAACAATATAAAATCGCAAGATAAATTATATTTTCGTTACAAAATATCGAGGTAACTAATTTGTGAAGGAATTTATTGACAATTATAAGTGTAATGACCACACAATTTACTTGAAACAATTTCAATAATATTGGAACAAATAACATAAATACTTAATACCAAAATATTTGGATCAGTTTAATTTTGTTCTATTTTTCTTCTTCAAAGCAAAGCATCAAAGAACAGAAGATAAATTACGTATGTTCATTTCCTATGTAATTATCAGTGTTACTTTCAGTGTCATATTATTCTCATTGTTTTCTCTCTCTCTCACTATATATATATATATATATATATATATATATATATATATATATATATATATATATATATATATATTATATATATATATATATATATATATATATATATTATTTTTCAACCCCCACCTCCTCGAGCGTGTACATTGTTTTTGCAGTTAGGCAGAAATCGTTATTTAGATGTATGATGGTGATATTGGTAGGTGATACTTCCTCCCATATTCAATGCTATCGCGTGTTATCACTTACGAAGACACTGAAAAAAATGCATACTAGTCCATGAAGTCATAATAGCAGAATATACAATTAGAAATTATTATTATTATTATTATTTATTATTATTATTATTATTATTATTATTATTATTATTATTATTATTATTATTATTATTATAGCAGAATATACAGTTAGGTGTTATTGTTATTATTATTATTATTATTATTATTATTATTATTATTATTATTATTATTCCCTCTTCCTCTGGAATCCTATTTACTCAGTCATGACTTCAGAAACAATCTGAATAGTAAACAGTATCCTTACAAAACTTATCGTTTTTTAGTAAAATCTGTGACAAACAAAACGTAGCGCCTCTACGTTCATAATGCCAGTGCTTCTGGTTACCACAGTTGATGATGTGTAAGACTTGCGTCGGAACAACACTGGTCCAATTGATTTCGCAGAAAGTTTTGATATTTTCGGTAGGACCGTTTAATTCTGGGCATGCACTTTGAATATGACTTTGTGTCAGTTTCATACGAGGTTCATAAAAATTACAAACATCACAATAAATGAAGTAATAATAATAAAAATAACGACGACATCGACAACAGCAATACACTTTCCATGTCATTTCGACATTTACTTCTGCTGCCAGATTTTCCTTGAACGTTTGTCTGGTAAGAGGGTACATAACTTATTACGCCTAAATTTTCCTCAATGCAGAAAGTGACTTTCATTTTTGTGAAATAGTCTTCAACCAATTTTGCTTTTGAGAGTTTTATATTTACTCCATACGAATTGTGCATAGAATTAATATCATTAATTGTTTCAAGAATTTGCTCGGTCGCAAATGGAGGAGATGGCGTTCTTGATGAGTAAATAATTGGTGAGATCCGTTTTATTGTTTCTATATTGTGTTTACATTTATTACAAAACTTATCAAACTTTTCCATCTGAACTGATGGGACATGAACTAAAGGAGTGGATGCCCTAATTTGCATGCATAAGAGCCACTTGTTGGAAATGAAAGAGTTTTCTTAATTAGTCTTAAAAGAAACAGAATGTAATATCAACAGGTGAGGTTTATACACTTTGTTGAAAATTTATATCCCTTATGACAAAAAACCCCAATATCTATTCACAAGGGTCCTTTTATTATAATAAGCAGTCTTCTTCTCATTCCTCTTCTCCTTCTTGTCACCGCTCCGGCGGCCTAGTGGTTAGAGCGTCCGGCTCGGATGCAGGAGGTCGTGGGTTCGATCCCCATCAGAGTCATACCAAAGACTTATAAAAATGGTACTAACAGCTTCCTCGCTTGGCGCTCAGCATTAAAAGGTTAGCGTTAGGACTGGTCGGCCTGGTGTCAGGATAATGTGGCTGGGTGGGACATCGTGCTACATGTCTGCGGCATGATGCACCAGTGACTTTACATTACAAGCAAAAAATCCTTTTGTAGCATCCATAACCTAAGGTGATATGAAAATATCGCATGATTTCTTACTTTTAGATTATTGGTTACTGCATTTGTATCGGAAAATATGAAAGAGTTTTTCTATCTGAGTATTACTGCGCGATCTTTGGGAGTGAAGTATTAGTCCGAACAAAAACAAACGAGTTTGTATTTTCCCATACAAATACAGTAACCTTTTTATTATATATACTTATTTTTTTCGTTTAATATAGGAAAACACTACAAGAAACAAAGTAATTGAATTTATGCCGCATTTCAAAATAAATACACAACCGTATATTCAACAATACCCATTAACAGCATTAATGCTCACATACCACCACCCAGCGACCTTTGAACTTCGTCGCGCGCTCGATATTATTTTTTTTTAAACTGTCATTTTGGTTAACTTAAACTTGAAATGTATAGTCATATTTTGAATGAATGCGCATTTTAAAAACAAAAAAAAAAAAAAAATTGCAGTTAGTCTAGAATGGATGGATTTTGTTTTTTCTGTTGCTCCAACTCAAGTTTGCTTTTCTGCTTATGGTAAACTGGATTTATTGGGTCAATTTATTGTAGTAAGGAGAATGTGATTTCAGTTGGAAATGTCGAAAGTACAGTACAATTTCGGTGTGTATCATTTTTTCATGGCATGGGTGATGTCGTTCAGATTTGAAGAAGTTAAATAGTACATTTTGAGGAAATTCAAAATGCATAAATGTAAGTATATTTATTACCATTCTTATTACCAGCTCAAGAAAACATACGTATTTATGCCCTGTCACTTGCATGCTCGCTGTTCAAGGTACCACAGCTATGACATGAATCATACAGTGTATATCTTCTACCGCTAGCCTAACATTGTATCAAAATAGTTAAAGGGGAAAATGCAAAGAGGCCGTTGTGTGACAGTCCATTCAGCCAGCGGAAATAATACTTTTACGTCGTTATTGGCTTTATTGCCTCTGGTGCTTTTAGTTTCCCACCAAAACCTTCAATTGCATTTTGTCTTGAAGTTAGCGTTTTGACTGACTAGTAACATGGTACGTCTGTGATATATATATGCGATAGTCATTGGCTTCAATATGCTTTTCCATGCTATTTTGATATAACCCAGAGAGCAATGGTCATAGTCTTAACCATGCCATTTACGGAAAGTTACGAACATTTCTCCTAAACAACTGTTTAAATAATCAGAATGGTATTTCAATATTACATCTCTTACGTTTGTTGAGGACATTACAAATATCGCGTTTATTCGTTGGCTTTGTTTGAAGTTTCATTTGTGACTCAACAAACTCATCCACATCGTTCGCTTTATCATCGACGAAACAGCTTCTTTAGTTCATCTATAGACAAATCTAATAAACTAAAACCTAAAGCGTCTACTACATGAGTGTACATGATTTGTTGACAAAGGAGTTCTACTAAACTATACTATTTTTATACGCCAGTATCGTGTAGTATCAAGGTGTTCAGTATCGTAAACTACTGCACGATTCTGACAACGTAAAGTTAACGAAGCATGTAATAAGATTTCATATTAAACAACAACACTCCGTATCAATAATGGGTAACAGTGGAAAGCAAAAATTGAAATAAAAATATTATGACAACTGCATTAAGCAAATATTTGTCTAGCATACAATATTTACAGCCAAATTAAAATTTACAAAAATTAAAGTTGGAAAGAAAATATTGCAAACATTCAACAGAAAAACTCTTTTCTTTGAAATTCATTGCATTCATTCTTTATTTGCCTTGTATTCAAAACTTTTCTTTGAAGTTCATTGCTTTAATGCCAAATTACATACAAGATGTAGGAGCGATGACAACCTACCACAGCGAGCTGTATGCTGTAGTTCAGATATTAGAAATTTACTTATGATGTTTTTTAATTTGTTTAAAATATACAAAACAATACAAATAAACCTACAACTCATGCAGTATATACATGGCAGCTATGATGGAACTGAAACGATGGCATGAATCCTGTGCAGTTTGAACATTAGATTTGATAACACACAATGAAAACAAAACGCTTTGACATTTATTCAAAATAAAGTAAGCATATTTGTATATTCGCATCTGTCTTTCTGATTGCAACTCTGTAAGCTTACCATATTTGGCCGGTTTCATTGTGCAAGGTTTTAAACCCATGATAATTAGTCAATACGGTGTCATGGGCCTATTTTTAAACTGAATTCTTGTTTTGATATGATGTATAATTTCGTGTATAATCCTCTTCATTTAAAAAAAACGAATTAACATAATGGAAAAAAATTGTAAGATATCTTATCACTTACATATTCAAAAGCATTTGACCCTTTAATTGCACGTTTTTTTCTTTATAAATTAAAATTAGTACACATATACAGTGGGACTTCGTTAATCCGGACACTCTTGTTACCAGTGAATGTGTTCGGACTAACGAGTTTTCCGGATAAGTGAATCACTCACATTTTTTTTTACGATGTCATCATATTGTATATATATACTTGCAAGCTGTGCATGTGTATTCGATAATGATTGAAATAAATTAATCAATGCGACTTTTGACTATTGGCTTGTGTCCATTTAATTTTATTATAATATGTTCTTGTTCCTAAATATAAGTTTAAATAGTTACTTGCAAATCTTTGTTATGAAGGGCGGTATCTCTGTATTCATCTATACTTGCTTGATGGTGTAGCCATAATACATGTAGTGTAAAAAGTACAATATCTCGCAGTTAAATGAGCTATGGTAACTAGTAAAATGCAGTCATTTTTATAAGGCTGAATTTACAAATGTTATACAGCTGCTAATAAGCCATAATTGATGTTGCTTATTATTCTGAAATGAAGCACTATGCTGTTCAAAGCTTAAATCAATCAGCTTTATTTGTACAGCCATCATCAAAATGTGATTATTGCATACAATTGGTTCCAAACAGAGACTGAACACACATACATTATTAACCATATGTTATGTAATAAGTGTCGTCGATTTGATCCCAGTGTGCTTATTTAATTATTAACACTCTCGTTAGCGAATAGCAAAAACAGACATTATTTATACAATCGCTGGTTTCAATAAATTCATGCTACTAAAAGTTTTTTGCAACAGATGATCACATGATAAATTTATAACTTTAACATGCCACTGGAATTTAACGAACCAGCGATTGATAAAATGAAGCATCTCCAAATTTGCTTAGGTGTATCTGTGTTTTCCGACATCCTGTTTTTTCATGCACGATTCTTCCAATTTCTTGTTTTTGGACAGATTATTTTCGGATTATCGAGGCAAATTTTGAAGTAATTTTATACTTTGGTCCCCGATTTTGATGTCCGGATCCGTAACGTAAATTTCTGGATTAACGGAGCAAAACAATCTTTTGGAATTCCGTTCAGGTTGAAATATGTGCGGATATCGAGGTTTCGTGATAAACGGAGTTCGGATTAACGGGGTTCCCCATTTCCCAGTTAAATAATATGCTACTTTTCTACATATCTACGATATGAATTTTAATCTTTTGTCGGTTATATATATTTATATATGAATCGTGCATAACCTATGTATATTTTTGTCGGAGAGATAATAAATTCTTTTATAAAAGAAATAGTTTTAAAAATAATTTATCATATACATTTATATGTATGTATGTATGTATGTATGTATGTATGTATGTATGTATCATTGTTTCTGATTAAGACATATCGATTCCTTATAATACAGACACACACACACACACACATATATATATATATATATATATATATATATATATATATATATATATATATATATATATATATATATACTCCCAT
>JAECUM010031389.1:0-15435 GCA_016617855.1 Megalonaias nervosa | reverse complement strand
TCTCTCTCTCCGCAAAACAATATTCACAACTCGAGTAGTTTTGCCCCAAATGACTATTCCTCATATCACAATGACTCACACGCGTCTGAAGGGAAACCGCGGATTGTAATCCTTGAAAGATACCAACAGGCTCTCGTGCAGGAAGATAGGCATGTGGGGTAAAAGACTGGAACGTAGGTCAGTAGAACCCAGAGCACACTTAATTTTACTAGATATTTACTACATTTGTTTCTAAGTACTAACTTCCTACTGTGTGTCATTCAATACAAATCATATGTTAATCTAAAATACCTTCAAAGATGACTTCACGGTGAAGTTCTTGTCATAGGTTCACCGGCATTTTTTTTTTAAGAGGCTGGACTGTAAACAAACCAGCGTGCAATGGACACAGATTTCACTTCCAGATCATCACCAAGACCTTATTACACTGTCGCCGAAACACATACAAACAATCACACCATAAGCTCATATTCTACAGCATAAACAATTGCCTTTAAATCCGTACTAAGATTGCCTAAATCTAACTCTTGTATCACCACCAACAGGAGACAGGAAAAATGCTCTAGAAATAGACTGGGACTACATTCGTGGGTACTGAACCGGAACTGGTACTTGTGATCTGATTCCTAACATGCCAAATTTTGTATGGCCAATTTTAGTCAGACTTTTATATTTGCATTCCACACTTATTTCAACTTTATACATGAAGTTCACGTGACAACTGTCAGAAGGGTGCAAGTTGTGGTCCAAGTGCTCTTAAGAAACCAAAACTAAATTTGCTATATCTTCCTTAATTATAGGAAAATTTCAATAAAGTAAAAACCTAATGATAATAATTGATAAGGCCAGTCTGAAAATATGTTTGAAATTTAAACAAATTGATAAATTAAATTTTAATGGAAATTTAAATAAACATTTAAATTTTAAAAACTAAATTGTATTGAAAATTTAAATTTTTATACAAGTTTTAAAATTCAGTTTGACAAATTTTATACAGCAAAGTTGACTAATTAAGGGTATTTAGAACAAATGGTAGTTTGGGTCTGTACAACTGATAGCATTTTTTTTACAGGGATATTGAAGCAAGATAGCTCACAGTGATTTTTGGCACCAAATTGGAATGTGCCTGTCCAGATGCATATAGGTGTACACACAAAAGAAACAATGACAGATGCTATGTTCCACAATTGTGTCAGATACTTAGGCAGTTGTTTGTATAACTAATAGCGCACTCAGATTTAAAGTTTTTATGGGACCACTACCATGTTTTGCAGCAAAAATGCATTCCATTGCAATGTCGATAGCTACAAAAGGCGACAATGTGATAGGAAAATACAGTTCCATGGAGGCTCTACCTTACTGAACAACGGTGCTAATCTCTCTCATGAAGACATAAGCTATGTCTTTGAAGTGCTATATATCAGTGTGGTGATATGAACTAATCTTGGTCACTCATGGCAGTATACTGCATATGTCCTTATGAAACCCTGCTACCACCACCGGACTACTGGAGAGCTTCCAAACTGATCCAACTCTAACGCTTTGTTCCAGATACCAGACTAGACCTGAAAAGATAAAACACGTTTCACTTAATTCTAGAAAACAGTACGATGTAGGTAAATGAAGCTAAAATGTTTTAGATATAGAGGATCTCAAATGGGTAATGATTTAATATTGAATTTATGAAACGAATTGAATAATGTCCAGCTTTTGCGAGCCTTGGCGAGCAAAAGCCGACATTATTCAACGAGTTTCATAAATTTAATATTAAATCATTACCCATTTGAGATTCTTTTTCTCACATAGTTTTTATTTCATTGGAAATTATTTAGATAGAAAGAAGAACGAATAATTTCGTTCATTCTGATCGACGGTGCACCTTTCATTTCTTGTGCATAAAATATAGTCCAAAACAAAGTTGAACTGGTAAAAGTAGATTGTACTTTTTTTACAAACTATAAATCAAAGAAAAAGCTTCCATCCGAATAATCAGAACATTTTATAACGACAAAACCATTTTTCAAAACAGAATGATCAATGCGATGTGATCCTGCCACATTGTTTGATACGGTACACAGTACAGTCGGCCTAGAGTACATGTTTAACCTTAAAATGTCACTTTCAGAAATGTTACATTGTTGCGATTTTCATGTGAAATAGGATTACTGGATGCAAAACTTCCCACATTTACTGATATGCTTTTGTGGCCTGATATTTGCAGTATTTGATTTGGAACAATAGATTGTACAGAAGACGTAAACAAATTTATATTCGAGTCGGATTTGCATCCCATATATACTGCGTAAAGATGATGTGGTTGGATAAAGTTCTGTCAGTTAGAAGACCCATTTATGTCCAGATTCTTCTGTGAACAGAGGTGAGTTTATATACTTCTTTAAGTTGACATTTAGACTACGCTTGTATATGCAGTGGATTCTATATCTATTTACAGATATACCGCGCGCCCCTCCCCGCCACCCGCTATCAAATAAGCAATACCCTTAGTTTACTTCTTATTGTTGTTCTTGTCTTGTAGTTTTATGCTATTTTTCTTATGATGATATTGTTAAACATTGCATAACAAACCCCTGTGGGGGTAACATATCCATATTCAGACAGCCGATATAATTTTTCCTCAATTTCCTTTCGCGAGTCGAGTTAAAAAATGGCCGCCAAAAAATGTTCATTCAAATTAAAACATTCCAGAAGGCGGGGTTAAAAACGTTTTCCCACGATCCCAGCCAATCAGTAAAGAGAATACTGCACAATAATTTCATGGGCTTATCTGGACCAATCAGAATCACATAAAGTGATATGTTCACACGTATAATATCAAAAATATGAAACTGCGCACACTGTAGACGAAGTGATAAATGGTGATTTCAAAATAACATTAAGGTTGCAAGCATGGGAAAACATATTAAACTTGACATAGTGACGCTCAGAAATGTGAAGCAATCGGCAGTGCTAAAGCTAGTCTTCGCATTTGTCGTCAAATGCGAACGAAATTTGAAATTGTTCTATTTTTTACTCACTGGCGAAAGTTGCTGGCGAAAATTTGTTATAAAGTAAATTTTTAATTTTTCGTTGATATACGCGACTCAGGCCACTTAATACCTGTTTTCACAACCTGCGGCAGTCAGTGGATCATGTCGGTAGATGATGAATAAGACGTTATTCAAACATGATTGCAGCTAACTGCAAGCTGTCAGGTTTTGAGAAGCAATTAAATGTGATTTTTAGGAAATAAGTAATGACCGGGGATATTCTCTATTGTTGAACAGGTCGGCATAAAGATTCGGGGTCATTTGCACGTGTTGTTAATTTATGTTTATTGCAAACTGTGAGTGTGCGATGCATTTGGGACTGCTTAGTGTTTTAAAGATTATTTACTTTGATAATACGTTTTTGTGGTATGAACTTAACTGAGTAGCACAGGCTGCCGCTACAAGGATGCCAGTCGTTTGACTGTAAAGGGCCGAGTCGCTTATATCAATGGAAAATTTAAAATTTAGTTACAAAACAAATCTGCATCAGGCACAAAGAATATGGCTAATCTAGCTCTGAAAAACAAAGATTTATATCCTGCTGCACCTGAGGCCACTACCAGGTTACTTGTTGCCTCTGTTTCTAGTGCAGACTGTGCGAGGGGTTCAGTCACCAGAATCTGATTAAAACAAACTTACGAAATTCTATGGGTATATCTACTATGATAAATTTAATGAGAATTTCTTTTGATTGGCCCAGTGTTAAGAATTTTGATTTCAGGAAGGCATTTAAAAAATGGTCTGGGAACAAATGATGAAGTATTACTGACATTGTTCATAAAGACTAAGCAGTATTTTGTACTATCAGTTATAAAGAAACATTCTTATTCGTTCTTGCTTTCATATGATATACCTTGAACTTCACGTGTATATAATGGTATTTTTATATTTATTAATAATTATTATTGTGCTTTGAAAAGTAATAAAAACATGTAAAAACTATTTTATTCTCATGTTTATATGGATTTAAAAAGGGCCAATATACTATTACTCACATATTTAAGTCCCTGCGTTATGGTATAAAATGGCTCCTATGGTTGAAAAGTGGCTCCAAATTTTTTAATTTGGCGAATTTCATGGCGCAAAGAAAAATATTTCCAAGGGAGGCCCTGAATAGGCATGTATTAAAGTGATAAATTCATCACAAACGTATATGAGGTTCCTAGAAACATATTTAGTCATTTACAGGCTAAATAACTAATTAGGTAGACTATGTATCATAAAGTTTAAGGCAACGTTGGGATAGTGAGGTTTTATCATTGGTGCAAACATTAGTACATACCAGTATACAGAAAAGTCAAGTGACAATGTACTAAATTAAAAATATATTACCATAAGCAATCTTATTATTGAGGGAAATAACAATTTTGGATATTGTAAGTGAATACAGCCAAATTTGGCCACACAGATCAACTATAGGTATCAATAGATTCCATATCATCAACTAAATGTGAAATTCTGATCCCCAAAACTTGTAAACAAGGATGGATATTTGCATATGTGGGACATATACAGATTAAGTGTTAAGATCAGATGTGCAAATATTATTCAAATGATCTGTTTCAACATTTTTAGTGTATTTAAGAGTGTTGATTACCAATTATTAAGCTCAGTGATTTGATGGAATCAGATATCAGCTGATGCTACAATACCGCACTCTGTCCAAGTACTAAATTGAAATATGTTACCATACATAGGCATATTCATGAAGAAAATAACGTTGTGGGAAATTTTAAGTGCACACATTCAGAAATGTGCCATACCTATTCACTATAGGTACAATGTCAGCCTATATAATATACTGAATGTGAACTTTTGATCCCAAACATTCTAAAATATATGGATATTCGTTCATGTGGGATATGTAACCATGTTAAGATCAGTTGTACAAATAATCTGTTTGAATATTCGGATCATTAAAATTCTCATAATATCATATAGGCCACAATGCCTCACTCCATCAATCAATATCTTAACCAAACTGAACAATAAAATGGAATGAATTTTGTGTTCAACTTACATCATTTTGCTGTTTCTTACATGCAAGGGTAAATATACCTGGGAAAAGTATATTTTATCCCTTTGACCAGTATTTCATTATATGACAATTTATAATGATTAAGTGGAGAACTTGAGTAGGTTCTAGTATAAAGTTTTCATCTGTCTTCTCACTAAATACCTCATAACTATGTTTATAAACAATTACTGATAGCTGTACAAGCATATATGTGTTACTCAGGAAGTCACCCCATCTTAAACACATAAATTAACTGTGTTTACCCCTAATAAATAGTTTGAATGACCTAAATGCACAATACGAAATAGAATTTTTTTCTTCGTGTAATTTAAATGAAGATCTCATTTTGACTTACAAAGATATTTTCTCTAACAAAATTTGACATATATCCATCATTGCAGCTTGTATATGGTGTCAGAATACATATATTATGATATTAATTATTATTATATGCTTATTTTTTTTTCTCCGTTAACTTTACATTATCAGAATCGTTCAATATTTTGCGATACTGAACTCCTCGCGCTCAATTCATACTGCATTCACGCGAATAAAGGAACTACTTTCTACTGTAAACAAACAATTTGTTTCTGAATGAACTAAAGCAGTGGACTGACACATACAAACTGCTTTGGCACATTCCGCGCTAACTTTTTTGATACAATGTTTCAGATTTAGGCTAGCTAAAGACGCCAGACAGGGTCTTTACAATAACATGCAACTTATAAGACATAAACTGTCTTCTTTAGCTGGTAATAAAAATGGCAAAAATATCCTTACAGTTTTACATCATGAATTTCCTCAAAATGTACTTTAGTAGTTCTGCAAATCCGAATTACATGAACCATGACATGGGTTCTCAAGCTTGATTACACATTTCGAAATTGTACTGTAATTTCGAGTTTATTCCATGTGCAGGTACATCCTCCTTACTGCACTCAAAATGAAATAAACATTAAATTCCACAGCGTCTTTTCGATAATTGCAATTGAAAGACTTCATATTTTCCCCACATTATGATCTGAATCATTCAATGACAGAACAAAAACACGCACGCCGATGTCAACATACTTCAATACGATTAAATTGGCAGACGCTGCTGGAATCCGATGTAAGTTATTTCTTGTAGATAAATCCAGACCATAATCACGAAATTGCGTCGAATCGACAAAATTACCAAAACGCATTCATTCCAGATAAAATGGAAAAGTTGTTGCAATGCGCATTCATTAACAATATTACTTCAAATTTCAATTTTAAATAGACCAAACGCCATGTTCTTTCGAAACTTACGTCTAGCGCGCGACCAACTTCAAATTTGTCTGGGCGAAGTTACGTGCGCATTGATAATGTTGTGTAATGATGCAGCTACGCTTGTGTATTTAGTTTGGAATATGGCATACATTCAGTTACTTTGTTTCTTGTAGTGTATTTTTGTTTATATATTTAAGCATTGGGTAGTATAAGAAAATGAGCATATAATAAAAAGGTTACTGCATTTGTATGGGAAAATATGAACTCGTTTTGTCGTATGGATACACTGCACTCCCAAGGTCGTGCAGCATAACCATCCGAAAAACTCGTTCATATTTTCCGATACAAATGCAGTAACCTATAAATATCATTCCCAATAAATGTTATACATTTGCATTTTGGGGGCAAAAATTTAACTTTAATTTTTTTTATTCATTTAAATTTTAAAATAAAAATTAACTTTTATTTTTAATTTTATTCTTATATTTTCAAAGTCAATCTACATAACATATTAAAATTTCATGTGTCTATCATTAATAATAAAGATTTTTTTACCAATTTAAACTTTAATCAATATTGCACTGACAGGACCCAGAACACACTTAATTTTACTATATATTCTCTACATTTGTTTCTCAGTACTGAACTTTCCACTATGTGACAATCAATACAAATCATATGTTAATCTAAAATACATTCAAAGATGACTTCACGGTGAAGTTATTCTTATAGGTTCACCGGCATTTATTTGAGAGGCTGGACTGTAAACAAACCAGCGTGCAATGGAACACAGATTTCGCTTCCGGATCATCACCATTACTCATTGTACACTGTCGCCGAAATACACACAGACATCCACACCATAAGCTCATATTCTACAGAATAAACAATTGCCTTTAAATCCATTTCAAGAATGCCTAAATTTAACTCTTGTATCACCACCAAAAGGAGGCCGGAATACATGCTCTAAAAATAGACTGGGACCACATTCGTACTGAACCGGAATTATTAATTGTGATCTGATTCCAGTAACAAGCAAAATCCACTCTTATTACATTACTAATGTACAGGATTGTTTATCATGTTCTTCCAGCTGCAAAGCACAGGTGGGGTGTGTGTGTGTGTGTGTGTGTGTGTGTGTGTGTGTGTGATTTGGATTTTTAACGTAGCTTTTGAACCATTTTTCAGTCATATCGCAACGATGTCTGCAGTATGGCAGTTTATAGTGATGTCCAGCTTTGGGCATCATGCCGCAGACATGTAGCATGATGTCCCACCCAGTAACATTATCCTGACACCAGGCCAACCAGTCCTAACCCTAACCTCTTCATGCTGAGCGCCAAGCGAGGCAGCTGTTAGTACGATATTTATGTCTTTGGTATGACTCGGCCGGGGATCGAACCCACAACCTCCCACATCCGAGGCGGACGCTCTAACCACTAGGGCACTGGAAGCACGGGTGGAATATTTCCAATCCTAGAAGCAATTCCAGCGTTTTATCGGCTACCAGAGGTTGCAAAAGTGGCCGCGTTAATGAATGTCGGAACTGCATTCGGAATGTCTTTGGAAAAGGCTGTTGGTGAAAAAAATCACAGATTTTTGTATCGTAAACGAACAAAAGAGGAAAAAGCCTTCAGTTACCGGAGACAAGTCGCAATATATAATCAGACCGAGGTCTACCACTACACGCGTTCACTAACCTATCTTGATTTACTCACGATGGTAAAGTTGGTCAACCATTTCCGCTGAGTTTTTATATGGAATGAACTTGCATCGATGATTCGATAATGACATTGTTAATCTGGATTCATCAACAGGGCCTAGCACTCAACAAATTGCATACGTGATAACACATGGATATCTTTTGTATTTTAACCAGAATATGCTTGCAACACCACTTAAAGTTGTTGCGTATTTAATCCGAGGCGGACAAAGTCGCCTAGAGCTGTTCTGATCAACGCTTACGTTCCGAACTCGGCTGGATGGGCCAGTATGCGGTCGTTTTGTTGCTGTAGCCTTGCATGCACTCGCGAGAAGCAACACTTCCTCAACACCAACACCACAGCCATTTATTGACTATACTTTGTCACTTTACGCTGAGTATCATACAAAATGTTTATTATTAGCCCTATGGTCATAAAGTAAGTAATAGAAAATAGTGAGGGAAAACAAGGTTTGTAAAATTCAACAAATATTTTGTTGCTTTTCTCCAAGAAAATAAACTGAAAAATGTAAAATGAACTTACGATATTGTGAATTGAATCCCAAATGATCGTAGAATTTCGACAAGTCTTAGTGATTAAAGTTCTGAACAAACTTTAGTGGCATTCTAAAATAAATCCAATCCTGGAAGTGTTGATGTGCTTTTGGTGGCCTGTCTCGTAGTGATGTGCTAACAGTCTTTTGTTGAATCACATAAATGCAATCCAAGAATAAATCCTTAGTTGAATTTTCATTACGAATCAAAGTGTTTATTTCCATGAATGTTATTTTTGAGTACTTTGTATTTCCAGAGAAGTTTCACTTGAATCAAATAATTTGAATGAAATAAATTCCAGGCCAAATTAATTACTAGGCAAAACAATAATACAACTTGTTTTGCTCAGATCTTAAAGCACGAATAAATAATTTTTCATGTAACAACATTATACAGACTTCTACCTGATCTCATGACACAAGTAGCAATTTAAAAAAAAAAAAAAAAACCTACTATTATCTAATTTGAACATTTCATTCTGGAAGTTTTCAAATGTTTACAAGATAAAATCTTAGTTATAATTAGTAGGTCTGTTACTAAAATTATAACCGAAAATGTAAAACACAATGTCCTTGATTCAGACCAAGATAAATATGTTTATGTCTATTAATAATGATCCTAATGTGAAATTCGTACTCAGAGAGAAAATATTAGCAATATATTAGTTGTTTACAGAATTTTTTAAATAAAAAAATCAATGGTACAGATCAGGTCAGTAATGAACTTGATTTTTGACAAGGGCAGTTACAAAATTACAATTTTGAATTACCCATAGCATATAATGAAGCCAAATGCTAATTAAATATACATAACAATATTTATGGACGCGTCTCAACCAGACGCTGCACTGATGAGGATCTGAGCATGTCTGCCACCAGATCGGATCTGGTTGAGTTTACCTGCCTGTTTGTTATTGACGTTGAACCGGTGAGCTTGTGATATGTGAAGATCAAACTGGAAAACTTAAAACGTCTAGGATGGACATTCAAGACATTGTTGTCAGGATGCGAGGTACTGTGGCTCAAAACCTAGCCGTGATCAGTGAGGTCGGAGGAACCAAAGACTATGGTATGTCGATTGTGTTTATTAAAGATTACGTCGACACAAATACAGTGTTGAAAGTAAATAAGTCTGGCGATGAAATGAGTGAAGACGTTATCATGAGTGCACACCGAATTCAATTTATGCAAGAGCCAATCTATGGTGATGATGCTGCGACAACATTATATGTGGATATAAATTCGGTGAGATCAAACTGACAGATCAAATTGACAAAAATTATATGGATTGTTCATGGAGTGGACTGTAAATATTTATTGTAACAAATGTATATCAATTGGTTTTATCCTGTTGGTGACTTTAGACTTCTGCTGACAGATCGTGATATTATTTCTTTATTTTGTACGCGTCTACTGACGATGGGGATCTGTCACTATTCAAGTACTAGAAGAAAGAAGCCTAGGAAAGACCAAAGAAACAGGACTGATGTAGTTCTTAGTTTTCAGTAAGCTCTGGGTCCATCCGTAAGGATACATCCTACCTTTTCAGTATCTTTTGGTAAAAAAATTAGAATTAGACATTTGCATACATTGGAAGCAGATGACATATTGTTTACCTTCTATGTATACACGTAGGCCTTCCGTCCGCCCATTCACTGAAAATAAACCCTTCCAGCAACCGGAAAATTACAGTAAGCAGGCTCCTCGTTAACGTTCAAAACTTCCGTTTGGTTTGAAACGCGAAAAAGATGACAACGTTATGGATCGCCTCTTTGGCCAGTTACATGACCTGAACCTTTGATCTTTCGACCACACAAATTGATAGAGTCTTCCTTCCAAGCTATATTCAAGGTTTTATAATTTTAGACGGTGGACAACTCACTTGACTGTATTCAGAAATAATTTGGTAACAGACACAAATATACAGACAAAAGACATAATAACATAATTTAGTGAATGAAATGTGTGTCGTATAATTGAACGATGAATCAACTTGACACTATACTCATGAGCAAATATTCCAAAACAGGATTGAATAAAATTTATACGCACAGAGTTTCAACAACTGATATAAGGAAATAATATCGTTCCTAATTGGACCTAATCAGAACATTTAACTTAAACGAGTAGTCAACCAAGAAACAAAGTATGGAATTTATAATTAATTATAATTGATGCATAAATCTATAACCATGGATGGTCAATATACTGAAGTTATACACAAATATGAACAATGTATGATTCTATTACCAAAAGGGTGATCAAAGTATAAGCTTTATACACAAATATGAACAATGAATGATTCAGGCTTCTATGTCCTGCAGACTCGTTATGTACAAATGCGCAGTTCATTGTATATGGCATGTACGTAACAGCTATGTAATCTATTTTATAATGCAATATTCTAATAATTTATTAGAAATGTTTTTAACTCCAGCAGAAAACCAAGAACTTACTGAGAAATGATCGAACGTAGAGGCTTCAGTGTCGACACCAGATTAGTGAACTATGTGACCGTTCGACGACTGCAGGTATTATAGACTATTTGAAGCGTGACAGATTGAGTCATGCATGGCTGGAAAGCATACTGACCTACTTAATAATACAAGCAGGCTGGTGTGCGTGTCGTACCCATATAACCAGGCTGGTGTGCGTGTCGTACCCATACAACCAGTCTGGTGTGCGTGTCGTACCCATACAACCAGACTGGTGTGTGTGTCGTACCCATACAACCAGGCTGGTGTGCGTGTCGTACCCATACAACCAGGTTGGCGTGCGTGTCGTACCCATACAAGCAGGCTGGTGTGCGTGTCGTACCCATCTTTATCCATAACTGAGAATAGTATTGGTCAACAGTCTAGCCTCGCTTGGATCAATTGAGAGTTCCCACTTGCTAAATCCATAGCTTATCTGGTTCGGTTCAGTTGCGTATGTTTTAATTATTCTTTTGTCTGTGCATAATGAGTACAAATAGAAGGATCATTGCTAAAAGTTTTGTTTCTAAACCAGATGTGCAAGTAGCTATTCTTTCTCAACCTTACGTTGTCATGTATACACAAGTTTAATTTCAGTTTTTATCTTCTTTTTCTTTCTTGTTCGTTATAGTTGCGACAATATCCAGGAAACAATCCAAACTTTAAATGATGAAAAATTAAAATGTACATTAAAGATGATTAGTGTATCTGTCATATATGCTGGTTGAGGAACTTCGAACAGAATTCTGCATAATTGCTCAATCATGCCTTCTGCAGCCGATTAGATTCGGTAGGTGGTTCTTCGAGCGTCAAACGTAGCCTGTCAATAAATGTTTCAGGTAGTATTCTGGACCAAACCGCCAGCCAGTTCCTGGAGTGGAACTTCTTTCGTCGACGGCAGCCATGTTCGAACTGACCTTGATGAAATGTACCCCTTAAAGGAAGGTCTCAGTCTTTAAGAATATATCATGTGTAATAACTATCGATTTTCAGAAATTGCCTATAATTATTTTAATCATACGATAAGTTTTATAAGGGTGTGGGGAGGAAGTTTACATGCAAAATAATGTAAAATGCGGCCGAACTTACTGGGGTTTTTTTGGTTAGTTAAGCTTGCTAATTACACTACAAAGCCCCACAATGGTCACATCCCTTAAACAGTCATCTGTTGTATCTACCCAGGGAATGATTTTGCTTAATCTGTTATTCCTGTATATGTTTAACCTTTCCTCAACAATTTCATCTCAGTATCAATTACTATTAAACCGTCTGTTGGTTGGCAGTTGAAATATACAGTACTGTGCATGCTCTTGTTTAAACAAGAATCAACCGCATCACATAGGTATCTAGGTTAGTACAGCTGTAAAGGTCAAAGTACCCTGAAGTTTCCATCAAACAAGATTAAAGAATCAGAAAGGACAAAAACTATCCATGACCTACATTTATTATTATCCATATCGATTGATGATGCACAGAAATTTCGGATGTACGTCAGTCTTTACAGTCAATTAAAAGCTGAACTAATTCCAGCACAGACATTGTCCCAGAAGAATAGCACCGAAATACTTGCTTCTAAGTCCAGTCCAACTGCAAACAGCATAGATCCTGGTATGCCGTCTCATAATGCGCTAGCAGATCAGCGTATATATATATATATATATATATATATATATATATATATATATATATATATATATTTGTTATACTGATTACTCCTAACTGCTTAGACCCAGTTCTGTTGACGCATTATGAGACCGCAGATCAGTTGAACTCGAATTATACTTGGGTATATACGGTACTGTTAGCTCCGCTTTTAGTAGACAGTGTTTATGGGATGTCAACATTCGCCATGATGCACGATGCACCACAGACATTTATTGGCGACAATGCCGAGATAATAAGATCACGAACAGGATATTGTCTATTTACAATCTTTTGCATAACACGGCTCTTGTTTAGTACATTCCTGTCATTTTTCATAGAGTTTGTCCTTCAATCCATGTTTAAAAACCGACACATTTTGCAAGGTATATTTTGTAGAAACCTTGACTATCATAATTTTGTATTTCTTTAGGTCCCCTTATTCATATCTCATATACTAGTATACATTGTACAGTTGATTAACAGTTTCTGGTGTTGTATATATTATATTATATCGTGTGCAATGCGTGCTCAGCCGTTTAACAGCGTCATCATCAGCACCATGCAGTGCCTGCAGTCCACCGGGGAGCTTTGTCAGTGGACAGTTGTTTACAATGTGTGACATGGTCTGAAGAGCTCCACAGCATCAGGAAGAGTTAGTGGCCTGGCCCCATCGGACTAGGTTGACTGCACAACGACCCTGTCCTGTCCGAAAGCGGTTCAGTGTGGTCCACAGATGACGTAGAAGGTTGAAGCCAGGAGGGCAGACAGATGGCTCAGCTACGAGGAAGCTGTTTACAACATCTGTTGAAGACCACTCAAAGCTCCATGTCGAAATAGCTGTCATATCCTTCGGCAACGGCCCTAACCAGACTGGGCGTCTCAAAGTCAAGCTGACTGCTGGATGTGAGGTGATGTCCATGTACAGTGGAAGTTTCTCATTGGCATAAACTTTAGCCAACATTTTTGTGGTTGCTTCCTGTTGACGCAGATATGGAGGAGGAATATTGCTAAGTACTGGCAGCCATGGTAAAGGAGTCGGACGTAGTGTTCCAGAGATTATGCGCATTGTTGTGTTGAGCTGGACATCAATTAACTTAGTATGGGATGATCGACCCCAGACAGGAGCGCAATGCTCGGCTGTCGAATAACAGAGGGCCAGTGCTGATGTCTTGAGTGTCTGAGCACTAGAGCCCCAGGTTGAGCCAGTCAGTCTGTGGAGTAGGTTGTTTCGAGTGCTAAGTTTTGCTGCAGTTTTCTTCAGGTGGTTGTAGAATGTCAGTGATCTGTCCAGAGTCACACCAAGGTATATTGGTGTCGGGTCGTGTTTTATTTGGTGCCCATTGAGGAGGATGCAAAGCTCACGGTTCGCATTTGCATTGTTAAGGTGGAAAACGCTGGAGACTGTCTTTGTTGCGCTTGGCTGTAGACGCCATTTCTTGAAGAAGTCCGTCATATCCTCCAGGTCCTTGTTAGTACCGCCTCAAGCTAGCAAACGAGCGACTTTGTGTCCCGAGAGCAATGTCATCTGCATTCATGAACATGCGCGACTGTGTTACAGGTAAGTCATTGATATAGACATTGAATAAACTTGGCAAAAGAACAGACTCTTGCGGGATGTGTCAGAATGTGTCTTTCACGCTTCATTCTTCCAGAATGAGTTTAAAGCTTACTTTGGTTGTGTATAAAAGCGTCGAAAATACGATGTACGACAGCTATTCAATCCAGCAATAGAAAACATCTCAGTGACTATGGAGAGTTTGATAAATATAATTTATTTGCATGGATTTCAACTGAGACAATTTCCAGAAACCACAAAATATTTCTTTTATGAAATAACATAGGCATATATATTAATATTCCTGATACGTTTTACCCTGATAACTATTGCATCATTTGCGAAGTACACATATTAAGAGATCGCTTTGTAGTTGTCTTGAATTAATGTGAGTTTTGCTCGCTATTATCTTTCAAATGAATAAAAATATAGCACTATGAATATTATAACAATAGACACATACACTTGCGCAAAATGCATTTTATTCCATATATATTATATTTATACCAGATTACTACAGAAAGGAGAGAATTCTGTGTGTGCATTGTATATAAATGAAGCAATCGGTTCGTTGATATCATGGCTCAGAAAATTATAAATAAAATAAATGATTTCCGGTTTATAACAAATACATCATTTTAACAAGTGTAAACTTATAATTTGTATTCAGTGCATAGATAGATAGATAGATAGATAGATAGATAGATAGATAGATAGATAGATAGACAGACAGACAGACAGACAGATAGATAGATAGATAGATAGATAGATAGATAGATAGATAGATAGATAGATAGATAGATTTGATCTTCCTTCCAAGCCAAATAAATCGTGGCGGAACGTCAAGCAGCAGACTCTAACCTTAACAGTCAACTTCATGTCATTATCCAAATTAAGATTTGTCTCATTGATTATGAGTAATGATATTGAAAACAGTCAATGTTAATTTCTACCTCTCTCTTCCAGTCTTCGACAGTTTGATTCTTTATAATCGTCAGGTTAATAGTAATATTTTCCAACACAAATTTAATACAATTATTAAAATGTATACAAAAGCGAATGTGAATGCGTAATTATATTACTCATTTTAAGCTTCATATAATCGCAGTGGTTCAATGGTGTTATATATATATATATATATATATATATATATATATATATATATATATATATATATAGAGAGAGAGA
>JAECUM010031388.1:0-32130 GCA_016617855.1 Megalonaias nervosa | reverse complement strand
TATATATTTCCAGTAGGGTACAATCTGAACTTGTCTTGGTAAACGTAACATTTCCCCCAGGAATGTTACATATTTATATACAAAACATGTCTCTGCTTGTAAAGGAAAATGCAATAATCTAAAACACAGCAAAACCATGGTGTATGAAAAAATATATTTGATATATAAGATACTATCAAATAAATCTTGCGGTCTAAGTGTTGTTTTGTTTTTTTGTTGTTGTCGTTTTTTTTCTCTTATTTTCTTTTTTTAACAACTGCCTAATTTTTTTTAGCTCGAATCATAAAATGACTTTGATACCAACTGGACGATATGAATGAGAATTTGTATGTTATTAGGTCGGTTGTACACTGTTTGACACGAGCCATGTTGTGATACCAGCTGAGCATCGGAACTGTACGTGCTGTTTGGGTACATGCTTTTCTTTGTTATCGTATTTTGCTTGTGCTTTGTTACTGATCGTTTAATAACAGCAATATAGTCCTTTGTTACTGATCGTTTAATAACAGCAATATAGTCCTTTGTTACTGATCGTTTAATAACAGCAATATAGTGCGGTTTCCTCATTACTGGAGCACTCGTAAAATAGTCGAAGCCTTGAGCTCCGATTCATCTCTGGTACTCCTGCAGAGGTTTCTCATACCGATTCCTATATTTACTCTTAGCTTCAAGTGTGTCTCTATTGATTACTAACTTGTGACTCATTGTTTTCCGTTCTCTGCATTAAACCTGTATAAGACTTGCATTGCTTTAAAACGTCTATCACAATTTCTTCTTGTGCAGAGAATATAATAAATTTAATTAATTATTGGTTGTGAATTATTGTCACAAAAGGTAAGTTATCTCCAACTTTTCTAAAGTAACCTATTTTTACTTCTATTCCCTATGAATTAGCTTGGCGGCGTTAAACCCCAATTAAACACTGAATTCAATGTACTGACGGACGAGTAGCTTTTAAGATTCTAGATAGTAACAAAACAAATTAACATTTTATAAGTGGAAATGTGGTCCATATCAGTCATCAAACCAATTTTGTATCAAACTGGCGACTTTTCAAAAATATCTGTCTGATCTTGAATCAATAAATTCGCAAAACATTCTTATCATAATGTTCAAAATTGAAGGCTTTACAGATGAAAGCTTCATATAAAGTTATTAACGTCATAGATTGTATTAGAACGCATTGTTACATATTGAAAATATATAAATAATCTTTCATCATTACAGTTAGGACATCTACTGAAATGTTTAACCGTTTCTCATCAGCACCAATCACTGCATTTTACATAGTAATAAACTGTGGTGTCCATGAAATAAGACCACCCCTGAGGCATGGTGTCCATGAAATAAGACCACCCCTGAGGCATGGTGTCCATGAAATAAGACCATCCCTGAGACATGGTGTCCATGAAATAAGACCACCCTGAGGCATGGTGTCCATGAAATAAGACCATCCCTGAGGCATGGTATCCATGAAATAAGACCATCCCTGAGGCATGGTGTCCATGAAATAAGACCACCCCTGAGGCATGGTGTCCATGAAATAAGACCACCCTGAGGCATGGTGTCCATGAAATAAGACCATCCCTGAGGCATGGTATCCATGAAATAAGACCATCCCTGAGGCATGGTGTCCATGAAATAAGACCATCCCTGAGGCATGAACAAGAGAATAACAATAGACAGAGACTGCCGTAGTTGCAGTTGGACTGGTTTTATAAGCGAGTATACGGTAACACCAGAAGTTATAACAACTGTGTTCATATCTTTGGATAAGTCTGCTAAAGAAAACTTTTCTGTTTATGCGTGGAAAATCAAGTACATTATTAATTTTGTTAAACACTGACGTATTTTGTCTTTATCATATAAAGTTTTGTGTCACGCTATGATCTATAATGATGGATGGATTTATGATTTGTTTGTTGTAATGGGTGTATGTATGTATTTATTGATTCACATGGCACTAAGGAGTCTTCATCGAAGTCATGGAGAACAGTAGTATCTGAGTTTGATCAATAGAATGTTAGAGCATGAACAAATACTCCAATCCAGTCAGCATATATAAAAACCAGGTCAGAAGTTTTCATCCGTCAATTATCATTTCAACGTAACGAGGTTTTGTAGATTTATGTTGATTCTTTTCATACACAAAAAAAACCAACAAAAACCAAAACAAATGGAGTCCCCGTTCTTTAAAACAAAATGCAGTCCCCGTTCTTTAAATATATCTCCATTTCAGCAAGACGGATAGGCCTCTGAAAGCTTGGTATTAGGATGTATTTTGATTGGAAATTGGAGCTATTTGGCCATATGTAGGTGATTGCCATAACATCGAACCTGTTTAACTCAGTATTGAGGTGGTCATTCTAATAACAGATACTTGTTGATTCTACATAGTACTGATACTGAACACAGATGCTAATAATAACGTAGACCAGAGAGATCCAAAACATCGCCCCTAATCATAAAATGGGAAGTCAAGCGTTGATTCCAGTTACACGCCTATATCCCTACTGAGTTGTACTGGAAAAAAGTTTCAAAAGAAAAAAAGCTGCAAATTGCAGAGTATTAATATGGTTATGTAGATATATGACAACTTGATATGCCTAGTATTAATATGGTTATGTAGATATATGACAACTTGATTTGCCTAGTTTTAATATGGTTATGTAGATATATGACAATTTGATATGTCTAGTATTAATATGGTTATGTAGATATATGACAACTTGATTTGCCTAGTATTAATATGGTTATGTAGATATATGACAGTTTGATATAGCTAGTATTAATATGGTTATGTAGATATATGACAACTTGATATGCCTAATATTAATATGGTTATGTAGATATATGACAGTTTGATATGCCTAGTATTAATATGGTTATGTAGATATATGAAAATTTGATATGCCTAATATTAATATGGTTATGTAGATATATGACAATTTGATATGCCTAATATTAATATGGTTATGTAGATATATGACAACTTGATTTGCCTAGTTTTAATATGGTTATGTAGATATATGACAACTTGATATGCCTAGTATTAATATGGTTATGTAGATATATGACAGTTTGATATGCCTATTTTATCCAACTCACGTGTTTTCACGATGTGAAATTATATGAAATTGAACTTGTACATGCTGATGCAATTAGCCTTGTTTGCGGGGTCATACAGTCTACATCGTAAATGAAACGCTTGGGAGAAACCAAATAAGAAAAACTTTCATAGAATGATGTCATTATTCAAAATGTACCATGGTAGCGACAACCTCATAATAGGTCTAACCTACAAGACAACCGCACGATAGGTCTAACCTAAGAGACAACCTCATAATATGTCTAACCTAAGAGACAACCTCATAATAGGTCTAACCTACAAATGCTTTATTCAAGAAAACAAAATCCTTATACAAAATATGTCACGAATGGAATTTTTCTATCAATATATGTCACGAAATAAAAGTTTTCAACCAACATATGCCACGAAATTGAATCTACTCATATTGAGGTTAGAAACAATCCCCTACAAAAATTTTAATTGTATGTGAAAATAAATAAAGAAAACGCGCTTATTACAGCTAAAATGATACAAAATCTCAAGTTTAACATAATAGAATGCAATTTAATATAAGGAGTCCTTTTCAGTAACCGGTGGTGGCTTAATTATATTTGTTTGTGTGACGTACTAGAAACTACAAAACAGTTTCTGCTAGATAGTCCGAAAGTGTGTTTCCAAACTCTGTACCCTAGACACTTCATTCATTGTTATAGATATTTATCTGTCTTCATTACCAACAGAAGTTGTACCATAGATGCATCGTTCATTTTTATAGATATACGTGTATATTCATTAATTACGGGTACGTTTTTGCTACCGCTTGAAGTAAATAGAATATATTTGGTAAGTTCCACAAGAATAATCTTAGCCACTAAGATATTATTTCTGATCAACTATTTCTATAAGATTCTGATCAGCGTTTAAATTGAAGATGTCATCAAACTTTGTAATGCCGTAAACATTTACACCACCTTCAGACTTTTTAGTGCAGTACACATCTATATCACCTTCTGCATGATATCTACTTAAAACCTGATGGTTATCATTTCTAAATCGAGTAATGTTGAGTCAGTCTGTTTTCTTTGCATTTCCATATTTTGACTATATTCACTATTTTTAATTTTTTTTTTTTTTTGTTTGTTTTTTTTTTTCTTCATACGCGCCAGTTAGATTAAAAGATCATATTGTATTGTTTTTAATATTGATATTCAATAAATATTGTTTGAATCGAGTATCATATTAGGTGTTTGACTTTCGGGTCATAGACATGAATTTCTTGCTAAATGTTTCGAGGATGAGGGCCGTAGAATGAGAGAGTAGATAGACGACTGCTGAAATTGTTTACATAAAGTTTTGGTTCATATTGAAGTAAACAGATTTTGGGATGAAAATAACGAACACCTGTCTGGGATCATCAGACGAAATTGTTCACAACATACACGTTTGTAACACTACTCACGGCGGTTGGATTTTATGTGTGATTCAATAAGACTTTGACCCAGATGAGACGTTCTTTCAACACTGTATTTATTTCTTATATCCAGATTTTGGAAGAATATTTCTGAGACATGTTGAATTATATTAACGATAAAGAAAACCCAAAATAACAGTCATACTGTCACCATGCCTGATATAAACCCGAAGCAACATTATTTTTTAAACACATAATTTGAATGAAAAGCGTGGTAAAGGCGGTAGTAAAACGTACGTCGGAATGGATTCTTTAGAATCACAAAGCAAACGTAATCTGACGAGTCCTTTAGTGACCAGTTCACAACATATTTAAATACAGTTGTTTACATACAACTTTTTATATCAAACTATGCTTTAGTCTGAAAGTCATCCTAAATTTTGACCATTTTACCGTATTCCGTAAAACAGCTTGCTTCACTTAAAATCGACTTCTGATGCAGACACATATTCAATTTATTTATTGTTTCTGTATTTGATCATTTTCTGCCAACAAATTATAGGTTAAACAATGTTTTTCTTCATCGTATTGATGTTTGTCATTTTATTGATGCTATAACACCTGCCATAAACCGATAGTCAATTTAAACGCTTCTACCTTAACTGATCTCTTGTAAAATCTGTCAGACAGGATGGAAATGGCTGACAGATCTAAATCAATCATGTTACTCTCTTATCAAATTAAGCATATTTTTCATTTTTCCAATTTCTTTTCTCTGTGTTTGTATTGCTTTATCAAATTCAGCGATATAGGCTGGCGATTAATTGACACGATGGACGGTTTTTCAGTCAAACGATATAGTGCAACTCCCTGGACGGTGTTTGCTTAGAATGGTAGGGGCATGTTCTTTATGACGCCCAACTGAACTGTTGTTTGACATGTGTCAGCCTTCTTGTAATCAACATGATTTCATTTTCTGTTAAAAGTTCATACCTTATTGGCCACTTTTCTCCTTGACCTCTGATCACCCGGTGTCACAAATAGTAATATCTTCGGCCATAACAAGTGTCAAAGATTATTTCAAATGATATATATCATAAATATGAATGTATACAAATATTTCTGAGAGGCGATCAGCCATCGAATACCAAATGAAAAGATCTCTTCCAAGCCAAGGTGTGTCAGTGAACTCGTCGAGCAATTTAATCATCTATTCCATCTACATGTATTTTAGTTTCACATCATCGACACTTATTCTTCGCTGGAATCACCAACTGTATGATAACAGCGTTACTGAGCTATAATTTTGCAGTATTTGTTGTTTGATCTGAATTAAACTGGCATCACAAATAAGTCATATTTGACAAGAATTGTTCAGTAAACACGTAATAACAAACCTATTGTGCGTGAAAAGTTGTTGAAGACTGTCAAACATTGCAAACTGACCAAATGCCAATGGCACTATCCTGTATCCATCCTTATGATGTATGCTGAAAACTATTCTGTATCCGTCCTTACGAGGTATGCTGAAAACGATTCTGTATCTGTCCATATGAGTTATGCTGAAAACCATTCTGTATTTGTCCATATGAGGTATGATCAAAACCATTCTCTATCTGTCCATATGAGGTATGATGAAAACTATTCTGTATCCGTCCATATGAGGTATGCTAAAAACTATTCTGTATCTGTCCATATGAGGTATGCTGAAAACAATTCTGTATCTGTCCATATGAATTATGATGAAAACAATTCTGTATCTGTCCTTATGAGGTATGCTGAAAACCATTCTGTATCTGTCCATATGAGTTATGCTGAAAACTATTCTGTAGCTGTGCTTATGAGATATGATGAAAACAATTCTGTATCTGTCCTTATGAGGTATGGTGAAAACCATTTTGTATCTGTCTATATGAGGTATGATGAAAACCATTCTGTATCTGTCCATATGAGGTATGATGAAAACTATTATGTGTCTGTCCATATGAGGTATGATGAAAACCATTCCGTATCACTCCATATGAACTATGCTGAAAACTATTCTGTATCTGTCCACATGAGGTATGCTGAAAACCATTCTGAATATGTCCATATGAGGTATGATGAAAACCATTCTGTATCTGTCCATATGAGTTATACTGAAAACCATTCTGTATCTGTCCATTGGAGGCATGCTGGGAACTATTCTGTATCTCTCCCTATGAGTTATGCCGAAAACTATTCTGTATCTGCCATATGAGTTATGCTGAAAACTATTCTGTATCTGTTCATATGAGTTAAGTTGAAAACCATTCTGTATCTGTCCATATAAGTTACGCTGAAAACTATTCCGTATCTGTCCATATGAGTTATGATCAAAACTATTCTGTGTCTGTCCATATGAGGTCTGATGAAAACCATTCTGTATCTGTCCATATGAGGTATGATAAAAACCATTCTGTATCGGTCCATATGAGGCATGATGAAAACTATTCAGTATCTGTCCTGATGAGGTATGAGGAAAACCATTCTGTATCCGTCCATATGAGGTATGATGATAACCATTCTGTCTCTGTCCATATGAGGTATGCTGAAAACCATTCTGTACCTGTCCATATGAGGTATGATGAAAACTATTCTCCATCTGTATATATGAGGTATGATGAAACTATTCTGTATATCTCCATATGAGTTATGCTGAAAACCATTCTGTGTCCGTCCATATGAGATATGCTGAAAACCATTCTGTATCCGTCCATATGAGGTGTACTGAAAACAATTCTGTATCTGTCCTTATGAGGTGTGCTGAAAACTATTCTGTGTCCGTCCTTATGAGGTATGCTGAAAACTATTCTATATCTGTCCTTATGAGGTATGCTGAAAACTATCCTGCATCTGTCCATATGAGGTATGCTGAAAACCATTCTGTATCCGTCCATATGAGGTATGATAAAACCATTCTGTGTCTGTCCATATGAGGTAAGCTGAAAACTATTCTGTATCTGTCCTTATGAGGTATGCTGAAAAATATTCTCCATCTGTCCATATGAGGTATGCTGAAAACTATTCTGTATCTGCCCATATGAGTTAAGCTGAAAACCATTCTGTATCCGTCCATATGAGGTGTGACAAAAACCGTTCTATATCTGTCCATATGAGGCATGCTGAAAATTATTCTGTATCTGTCCTTATGAGGTATGCTGAAAACTATTCTGTATCTGTCCATATGAGTTATGCTGAACACTATTCTGTATCTCTCCATATGAGTTATGCTGAAATCTATTCTGTATCTGTCCATATGAGTTATGCTGAAAACTATTCTGTATCTGTCCATATGAGTTCTGCTGAAAACCATTCTGTATCCATCCATAAGAGGTATGCTGAAAACTATTCTGTATCCGTCCTTATGAGGTATACTGAAAACCATTCTGTATCCGTCCATATGAGGTATGCTGAAAACCATTCTGTATCTGTCCATATGAGTTATGCTGAAAACTATTCTGCTTCTGTGCTTATGAGATATGATGAAAACTATTCTGCGTCTGTCCATATGAGGAGTGATGAAAACAATTCTGTATCTGTTCTTATAAGGTATGATGAAATCCATTCTGTATCTGTCCATATAAGTTACCATGAAAACTATTCTGTATCTGTCCATATGAGGTATGATGAAAACCATTCTGTATCTGTCCACATGAGGTATGATGAAAACCATTCTGTATCAGTCCATATGAGGTATGCTGAAAACTATTATATATCTGTCCATATGAGGTATGAAGAAGACCATTCTGTATCTCACAATATGAGGTATGATGAAAACCATTCTGTATCTGTCCATATGAGGTATGATGAAAACTATTATGTGTCTGTCCACATGAGGTATGCTGAAAACCATTCTGAATCAGTCCATATGAGTTATGCTGAAAACTCATCTGTATCCGTCATTATGAGGTATGATGGAAACCATTCTGTGTATGTCCATATCAGTTATGCTGAAAACTATTCTGTTTCTGTCCATATGAGTTCTGCTGAAAACAATTCTGTGTCTGTCCATACGAGGCATGCTGGAAACTTTTCTGCATCTGTCCATATGAGTTATGCCGAAAACTATTCTGTATCTGTCCATATGAGTTATGGTGAAAACTATTCTGTATCTGTCTATATGAGTTATGTTGAAAACCATTCTGTATCTGTCCATATAAGTTAAGCTGAAATCTATTCTGTATCAGTCCATATGAGGTATGATGAAAACCATTCTGTATCTGTCCATATGAGGTATGATTAAAACTATTCTGTATCTGTCCTGATGAGGTGTGATGAAAACCATTCTGTATCTGTCGATATGAGGTATGATGAAATCCAATCTGTATCTGTCCATATGAGGTATGATAAAAAGCCATTCTGTACCCGTTCATATGAGGTATGATGAAAACTATTCTGCATCTGTCCATATGAGGTATGCTGAAAAAAATCCTATATTTGTTAACATGAGTTATGCTGAAAACTATTCTCTATCTCTTCATGTGAGTTATGCTGAAAACCATTCTGTATCTGTCTATATGAGGTATGCTGAAAACCATTCTGTACCTGTCCATATGAGGTATGATGAAAACTATTCTCCATCTGTACATATGAGGTATGATGAAAACTATTCTGTGTCTGTCCATATGAGGTATGCTAAAAACCATTCTGTGTCCGTCCATATGAGGTATGCTGAAAACCATTCTATATCCGTCCATATGAGGTGTACTGAAAACAATTCTGTATCTCTCTTTATGAGGTATGCTGAAAACTATTCTGTGTCCGTCTTTATGAGGTATGCTGAAAACTATTCTATATCTGTCCTTATGAGGTATGCTAAAAACTATTCTGCATCTGTCCATATGAGGTATGCTGAAAACCATTTTGTATCCGTCCATAAGAGGTATGATAAAACCATTCTGTATCTGTCTATATGAGGTATGCTGAAAACTATTCTGTATTTGTCCTCATGAGGTATGCTGAAAACTATTCTGTATCTGTCCATATGAGTTAAGCTGAAAACCATTCTGTATCCGTCCATATGAGGTATGACAAAAACCGTTCTATATCTGTCCATATGAGACATGCTGAAAACTATTCTGTATCTGTCCATATGAGTTATGCTGAAAACTATTCTGTATCTGTCCATATGAGTTATGCTGAAAACTCTTCTGCATCCGTCCTTATGAGGTATGGTGAAAACCATTCTGTATCTGTCCATATGAGTTATGCTGAAAACTATACTGCATCTGTGCTTATGAGATATGATGAAAACTATTTTGCGTCTGTCCATATGAGGAGTGATGAAAACAATTCTGTATCTGTCCTTATAAGGTATGATGATATCCATTCTGTATCTGTCCATATGAGTTATCATGAAAACTATTCTGTATCTGTCCATATGAGGTATGATGAAAACCATTCTGTATCTGTCCATATGGGGTATGCTGAAAACTATTATGTATTTGGCCATATGAGGTATGATGAAAACCATTCTGTATCTGCCCACATGAGGTATGATGAAAACTATTCTGTATCTGTCCAAATGAGGTATGCTGAAAACCTTTCTGAATCTGTCCATATGAGATATGATGAAAACCATTCTGTATCTGTCCATATGAGTTATGCTGAAGACTCATCTGTATCCGTCATTATGAGGTATGATGGAGACCATTCTGTATCTGTCCATATCAGTTATGCTGAAAACTATTCTGTTTCTGTCCATATGAGTTCTGCTAAAAACCAATTTGTATCTGTCCATACGAGGCATGCTGGAAACTTTTCTGCATCTGTCCATATGAGTTATGATGAAAACTATTCTGTGTCTGTCCATATGAGGCATGATGAAAACCATTCTGTATCTGTCCATATGAGGTATGATGAAAACTATTCTGTATCTGTCCATATGAGGTATGATTAAAACTATTCTGTGTCTGTCCTGATGAGGTGTGATGAAAACCATTCTGTATCTGTCGATATGAGGTATGATGAAAACCAGTCTGTATCTGTCCATATGAGGTATGATGAAAAACCATTCTGTACCCGTCCATATGAGGTATGATCAAAACTATTCTGCATCTGTCCTTATGAGGTATGCTGAGAAAAATCATATATTTGTCCACATGAGTTATGCTGAAAACTATTCTCTATCTGTTCATGTGAGTTATGCTGAAAACCATTCTGTATCTGCCTATATGAGGTATGCTGAAAATCATTCTCTCTGTCCATATGAGTTATGCTCAAAGCCATTCTGTATCCGTACTTATGAGGCATGATGAAAATCATTCTGTTTCTGTCCATATGAGATAAGCTGAACACTATTCTGTATCTGTACATTTGAGGTATGATGAAAACTATTCTGTATCTGTCCTTATCAGGTATGATGAAAACTATTATGTATCTGTCCATATGAGGTATGATGAAAACTAATCTGTATCTGTCCGTATGAGTTATGCTGAAAACTATTCCGTGTCTGCCCAGATGAGTTATGCTGAAAACCATTCTGTATCTGTCTATAGGAATTATGCTGAAAACTATTCTATATCTGTTCATATGAGATATGCTGAAAGCTATTCTGTATTTGTCTATATGAATTATGCTGAAAATTATTCTGTATCTGTCCATATGAGGTATGCTGAAAGCTATTCTGTATTTGTCTATATGAATTATGCTGAAAACTTTTCTGTATCTGTCCATATGAGGTATGCTGATAACTATTCTGTATCTGTCTATATGAGTTATAATGAAAACTATTCTGTATCTGTCCTTATGAGATATGCTGATAACTATTCTGTATCTGTCTATATGAGTTATGCTGAAAACTATTCTGTATCTGTCCGTATGAGTTATGCTAAAAATTATTCTGTATCTGTCCATATGAGTTATGCTGAAAACTAATCTGTCTCTGTCCGTATGAGTTATGCTGAAAGCTATTCTGTATCTGTCCATATGAGGTATGCTGAAAACTATTCTGTATCTGTCCGTACGATTTATGCTGAAAACTATTCTGTATCTGTCCATATGAGTTATGCTAAAAACTATTCTGTATCTGTCCATATGAGTTATGCTGAAAACTAATCTGTATCCGTCCTTGTGAATTATGCTGAAAACCATTCTCTATCTGTCCATATTTGGTATGCTGAAAACGATTCTGTATGCGTCCTTATGAATTATTCTGAAAACTATTCTGTATCTGTCCAAATGAGGTAAGCTGAAAACCATTCTGTATCTGTCCTTATGAGGTATGCTGGAAACCATTCTGTATCTGTTTGTATGAGTTATGCTGAAAACTATTCTCTATCTGTACATATGAGTTATGCTGAAAACTATTCAGTATCTGTCCATATGAGGTATAATGAAAACCATTCTGTGTCTGTCCATACGAGGTCTCTGTCCATATGAGGCATGATGAAAACTGTTCTACAAAAATGCACAACCTAGTCTAGAGGAGACGAGTCCATCAAGTTATCGTTGCCGTAGAGCAGCGAAGATAACGTGAATTAGGTAGGGTGCTTTACAGTACACGGATCGTTACATACGTGTTAACAAACTGGCGAAAAGTCGCAGTGGTACGTGTAACTGCACATGGGAGTGGGTGGGTGATGTGTTGATTAAGGCGGTAAGACAATCATTTTACATCCTTGGAACTACAGTGAACACTTTTTATATCAGTTTCAAACTGGATGGTTTAAACTGGTTCGTAGGTTGGTTGGTCGTTGTGGATGGGTGGGAGATTTGTGCAGATCATCATGAAAAGGACATCCAATTTTGAATAACAGATTGAAAGGAATAGGCAAAAAGCTTAACCTTCTTTAGGGCTCTCTACTCATTAACAATCATCTTTAATTGGTTATTATGACTGATGTGATAAATGAAGGAAAATTAACAGAGGATTGCAAACATGGATACAAGCCAATTACATCATTAATGAAAGTTGTACATATAATAGTGTAATATTATTAGACGGAAAGTAAAAGCACTGATCACATACTAAAAGACTAACTACTAACATGTTGTGAGATGCGTAAAGTACCATTGCTTTCAGCTAAATGGTATATACGTATTAACTAAATACGTCCCAGAAATATATCACGGAAGTGTGAATACATAAAAGAGGCCAAACAAATCTCATACTTACCATTATAAAGAACATCTGGACTGCTTTAAAAATCTCATCGTTGACCTTAAGGGATTGTAATGGATTAGCCATTATAGCTACTTTATGGCTAAATTATAAGAAAACATTCCTATTGCAAGGTTTCTGATAATAAAATACTTTGTATAGTGAGAAAGAAATGATCTGCCGTTTCTGCTTCAACGTATGAATGGCTGTTGTTAAATGTTATTGAACAGATGAGGACAATTTAGTTCAGATTTTCTTTGTATAATTTGGTCTACACTTTCACGTTTATAATAATAGCCAGATACCTTTTACTAGACGCCTGTTTAAGAATAAGTAAAGAGAGTATAACGAAGGGTTCTTGTGAATATCTAGCATAAGGCGTATATTGTATTGCCCACAAACAATTCAGCCTGTTTAGTTTATATTTTCTTCTACAACATCTTTTTCATGCTATTGACGTTATCCAGAGTAATACCTTCGTACTCCAAAAAAAGCCTGTATCAAAGTGAAATAATGATGCTCTAATGCTTTTCCACCATCTTTGACTTTGAAACTAATCCTTCTAACCTTATCCAAGCTTTTGTAGTTATTTTCTTTATATGTTCATACAAAATTAGGGTTTCAGTGAACGGCCAAAAATAATTATTTCATACAGATCTTTGATCAGAACACTAGCAGCAATTGTTCTTAAGGTGGAATGAGTATCAGTGACAATATCATCAATATAAATTACAGCAGTGGTCTAAATATAGGTCATTGTGGCACACCAGCCCTGAAAGGTCTTTTTATATAGCACCTTCTGCGTCATATTACGAAAGAGAATTTTAAACCATTCAAATTACCTATCACATATTCCAGTATTTCTTAGTTCAAAAATGAAATCTTTATGCCAGACTTTCTTGAAGTCTTTAAAGAGTATCACACAATATCACCCTAATTGATTTGCCTTAAAAAGGGTATTATGCATACCACACAATATCACTTTAATTGATTTGCCTTAGAAAGGGTATTATGCATATCACAAAATATCACTTTAATTGATTTGCCTTAGAAAGGTATAATGCATACCACACAATATCACTTTAATTGATTTGCCTTAGTGTTACGTGTAGGCTCGCACAAATGTAACAGAAGAAAAGAGTGAAGTCAACAAGCTTTGTATATTTTAACAAAATAATTTATTTCCCTAGAAAACAATGTAAAAATTGGTAAATAGGACTTAGAATCTGTGAATATAATCCAAAATTTGATCCTAAGAATGAAAACACATATCCCATCACTAAATAGTTCTATTAGAATCCAGGTTCGAATCTCGACGACGTACAAATATGGAAGGCGATGACGTCAGATGTGATCCAATGTACGAATATCAACAATTCCTCAATTGAATCACAGTTTTTGTTTCCGAATAATTCCAGAATAAATTTCCATGAATATCTTTCAGAATTTTTTATAAGAAAGTCAACTTGTTGAGTTTCCAGGAGAATAAATTATTAAATCCAAAAATCAGATGAAAAACAAACAATCTGGCAACAAATAAAAAGAAACACCTTGTTCCTTCAAGATGTTAAAACGACTCTCACAGAAGAATATTAAGAATGCGTATTTAAACCCCAAAACATCATTTCAAGTCTCGCGAGATGGGTCATGTGGTCTCTTACTACAAGAAATCCATCACGTACGCCAGTGTAACCCCACTTAAAAACCAATCATAAATAAACGTTGCTTACACGTGGTGATCATGCAAGGAAAGTATGGCCCTGATACTGATCAATCATTTTAACTGCCTGTTTACGTTTTTGCCAGCTCAAGACGAATTAGGTTAACTCAAAATAATTCTCATGTAACATTTTTACGTCTTAAATAAATAACATTTAGTAAAAGAAAATATCTAATTACTGAAAAAGAATTTTGAATCCTTTCAGTAATCATTACAATCAAATGTAATGAAACAAAAATAAAATAAAAAGAATTTTAAAACTAACACACAAGCAATTTAATTACATATACGTAAAAGTAAAAAGAGTATTATGCATACCACAAAATATCACTTTAATTAATTTGCCTTAGAAAGGGTATTATGCATACCACAAAATATCACTTTAATTGATTTGCCTTAGAAAGGTATTATGCATACCACACAATATCACTTTAATTGATTTGCCTTAGAAAGGGTATTATGCATATCACAAAATATCACTTTAATTGATTTGCCTTAGAAAGGTATAATGCATACCACACAATATCACTTTAATTGATTTGCCTTAGTGTTACGTGTAGGCTCGCACAAATGTAACAGAAGAAAAGAGTGAAGTCAACAAGCTTTGTATATTTTAACAAAATAATTTATTTCCCTAGAAAACAATGTAAAAATTGGTAAATAGGACTTAGAATCTGTGAATATAATCCAAAATTTGATCCTAAGAATGAAAACACAAGTCCTATCACTAAATAGTTCTATTAGAATCCAGGTTCGAATCTCGACGACGTACAAATATGGAAGGCGATGACGTCAGATGTGATCCAATGTACGAATATCAACAATTCCTCAATTGAATCACAGTTTTAGTTTCCGAATAATTCCAGAATAAATTTCCATGAATATCTTTCAGAATGTTTTATAAAAAAGTCAACTTGTTGAGTTTCCAGGAGAATAAATTATTAAATCCAAAAATCAGATGAAAAACAAACAATCTGGCAACAAATAAAAAGAAACACCTTGTTCCTTCAAGATGTTAAAACGACTCTCACAGAAGAATATTAAGAATGCGTATTTAAACTCCCAAAACATCATTTCAAGTCTCGCGAGATGGGTCATGTGGTCTCTTACTACAAGAAATCCATCACGTACGCCAGTGTAACCCCACTTAAAAACCAATCATAAATAAACGTTGCTTACACGTGGTGATCATGCAAGGAAAGTATGGCCCTGATACTGACCAATCATTTTAACTGCCTGTTTACGTTTTTGCCAGCTCAAGACGAACTAGGTTAACTCAAAATAATTTTCATGTAACACTTTTACATCTTAAATAAATAACATTTAGTAAAAGAAAATATCTAATTACTGAAAAAGAATTTTGAACCCTTTCAATAATCATTGCAATCAAATGTAATGAAACAAAAATAAAATAAAAAGAATTTTAAAACTAACACACAAGCAATTTAATTACATATACGTAACAGTAGAAAGGGTATTATGCATACCACAAAATATCACTTTAATTGATTTGCCTTAGAAAGGGTATTATGCATACCACAAAATATCACTTTAATTGATTTGCCTTAGAAAGGTATTATGCATACCACAAAATATCACTTTAATTGATTTGCCTTAGAAAGGTAGCATACCACAAAATATCACTTTAATTGATTTGCCTTAGAAAGGGTATTATGCATACCACAAAATATCACTTTAATTGATTTGCCTTAGAAAGGTATTATATATATTACACAGCGTTAAATCCATCTAATCATTTTTGGGGTAAATCCATACTGCAGATGGCGAATTATGTAGTTGGCTGCATGATAGTTGCACAAACATTTGACGAGACATTTTCGAATATTTTGCCAACACAGTAGAGAAATTAGGCTGTAACTTGAGGGAACATGTATTGTCCTCTTCTTTATTAATAGCCTGCTTCCGCGTTATTGAAAAACATTAAGCTTAAAGCGAATTGTTGAAAATGTATGATAAATGTCGCCATAGTACGTAAACGCCTGCCTCAGGTAGCCAAGGGTGGATCTCATCAGGACACACACACACACACAGAAAGATAAACACACACACACACACACACACACACACACACACACACACACACACACACACACATAGAAACACACGCAGACACACAAACACACACAAATAGAAACACACACACACACACACGCACAAACACATCGAGATTTTAAAGTGCATTTTCTATATTGTTTCTTGCTAATGTGATACCATTAATGTCTGGACACAATGGTGGTTGAAGTGTAATCTACAATGGATTTATTAAATAAAGACTGGAATGAAATGTTGATTCTGCTGGATACTCTGTTTGTTTTGTTTTTTATTTTCCTTCTTTTTTATTTGCTTCTGAAACGGACACCCCATCTAGCTGTAAGCCAATATCGATATCTGGAAGTTCCTAAGCTAAGTTTGTTAAAATACTCAGAGAAAGAATTGTTTCTTTTGCCAAGCCAATTAAGTTTCTATTATTATTATTATTATTATTATTATTATTATTATTATTATTATTATTTTTCCTCCAGGAAGGATCTCTCAGACAAATCAGTATCATTTTATTGAGAATAGCGGAATGGGCTGCTTCTAAGTTATTGCTAGAAATCCCACAGACCTGTTCATTTATCGAAGGATTAGGAAGCTTCCAGTCAGCTCTGTACAACATATTGTAATAAATTTGGAGTATGTGCATTTGTTCATAGTTCTCCATTTTAAGGATTTCTTAGATTTTTATGATTACTTGTTTGATAATGGAAGTCGGTACTACGGAGATAGTCCTCAGACCAAAATCATTAGCCAATTACTAGGGGCAAACGTCACGGAGTGAAGTGTTAGTGAGTTTCCATGATGCCATGGTTTACGTTTGGTGAATTCAGATCAGAGCCGCATGAGTGTCCCTGTAGCTCAGTAATCCCTATTAAAATCTATGAATTGATCGTATGACTCCATGTGCAGTATTTATAACTGGAGACTGGTAAATTATTCAATGGAATAAACGAGAAGGGACTGTCCCGTCGTCGTCAGGCGCCGTTTATTTTTGCTATTGTAGTAAATATGGTTTAGACTTACAGCAATATGTGGCTTAAAATCATGATTTGACTGACCTACTACTGGCATACTAAAACAGTTCTCTGTATTAGGTGGTTGAGTTGTATAGTTTCACGGCGTGAAATACTGGCTGTACGTTACAGAAAGTTAATGAGGAGAAACCATGTAGTTGTGCGGTTGACAGGCAGATGGGAAGCTGTGAGGTCCGTGGTCTTGTATTAATTAGAATAACATTTTAATTACTCAGAAAATATCTCTGTACATCATCATCAGTTGCGTCATAATTCCAACTTTTCGGTTCAAGCTAAACAACAGAATCTGAAATTTCATAACGTTTCTGGGACAAAAAAAAAAAGCTATGATCGCTGCATCAAGATCTAAGAACCCTTTTGTGATAACAATTTAATGTATCACTCATAAGTATTAAATCCATGTAGAACTATACACATATTATTCATAATATTGCTACACATACTGGATACTATGATACTATTCTGGATACTATCGATATTATAGTGGGTACAACCGATATTATTATGGATGGAATCGATATTATACGGAATGGTATAGATATTATACTGGATGCAATCGCATTATATTGGATACAATCGTATTATTTGGATGCTATTGACAGTATAATGGATACTATGATGTCGTCCTTAAAGTACTATAAGATTATTATGTTAAGACAATACTGTTTTGCTCGTTGAGTTAAGAGTGCGACCAAATTCCAGTCATTCACTCTTGTGTGCACATAAAATCTTCCGACTGCCAATTTTCTTCCATCAAAGCTTATTTAAGCTTAAATGGCCTCGAGGATTTTGATATCGATAAATTAATTTTTAAGACAATTGTGGACATATAGGCCAACAGATAGGTTTTGTTTTATTTCAGATAATTAGTGACAAGTTATTCTCCTCAATAACCCTTTGTAAAAGTTTCTGCAACAACATGGTTTCCAACTCTTATCAATGCAAAAAAAGATATGACTAGTGTGACAGGAATGAGGTGTGTTATGTGATATGACACACACACCCTCCACCTCTACGGCGTTTTGGTTATCGCTGTCTAGGAAATGATCGACCACGGTGTTATTGACCGGATTGAGCAAACGATACGATAGAACATTAAATTAATGGATGGACAACAGTTATGAAAGCAAAGATAAAGAACAGAACAACACGAGCCCCGTAAGCAAAATATAAGAAATTTAATCAATTACATAAGTAAAATGAAACTAAACATTATATTTCAATGATACACTTTCTCTTAGAAATAGAATTACAAAATGTATACGAAATGTAATTAGTCGTTCTGTTAAACCGATCAAACTAATTTCATTATAGAATCGCCAGCGTTGCCGTATTTCACTTTCTGCAACAACATGGTTTCGAACTCTTATCAATGCAAAAAAAGATATGACTAGTGTGACAGGAATGAGGTGTGTTATGTGATATGACACACACACACACACCTTCCACCTCTACGGCGTTTTGGTTATCGTTATCTAGGAGATGATCGACCACGGTGTTATTGACCGGATTGAGTAAACGATACGATAGAACATTAAATTAATGGATGGACAACAGTTATGAAAGCAAAGATAAAGAACAGAACAACACGAGCCCCGTAAGCAAAATATAAGAAATTTAATCAATTACATAAACAAAATGAAATTAAATATTATATTTCAATGATACACTTTCTCTTAGAAATAGAATTACAAAATGTATACGAAAAGTAATTAGCTGTTCTGTTCAACCGATCAAACTAATTTCATTATAGAATCGTCAGCGTTGCCGTATTTCACTTCTCTTTCTCAATCTGGAGCACGTGTGGAGCTATTTTTCATTTAAATAGTAAAGGCAACCTAAATATTTGTAAGGTTTTGTTTTTTTTCTGGCGCCGAACAATATTCCAACCCTCGTTAGATATCGTCTTATCGTAATTCAACTGACTATGGTCAGTTCACAACCAGATGCTGATACACAATCCTATTAACATAAATTTACTGTCTCTCTAGCGGCTACTTGCATTCCTGACTGGGACCAGGACATAACTAGACCTCTTTTACAACTATTACATCCCACTGTGGGCTGTAAATTACAAACTGAACAATGTCGGTCGATACACGCCGTTTCTCGGGGTTAATAGAATTCACAATTTAATTACTTGTTAACTAGCGATTGATTGATATCGACTTAGTAAAATAAATTCTTAAAACACATGATACATATCCTTTAAGAAAGATAAATTAATTGTCACAATTCTTATCAGAGTAATGCGTGATATTCCTACAATACATGATTTATATTACATCAGAACGAGGTAATTCGAACAAATTCACATTAATTCGAACAAATTCATATAATATTTGAGTTATATAACATTCTAAACAAATGCATGCAAACCATTAGCTTACGAACTCACGGAAAATTTGATGCATGAATTTAAAAAGATTAAAATCAACAAATAATTACAAACTTACATCAATGAATGCATTGTATGCGATTGAGACAATACTTTGTGCTTTTCCGAGAGTCGCTTCCTTTTCTATGAAGCCGAATCTCTATTTCTTTGTCCCTCAAATTTTCCAGACCTCGTCCGTTGCACAATTTATTTAACGAAACATTACTTTTTAATTTCCTCGGAGTCCTCAGACTTCCTTTTTGGCAGAAAAATTTAGACTGCCGATTATCGCAAGGAGAATTACTTAAACATTGAATTTCGTCTGGGAAACACCCCAGCCCCACGTTTAGTTTAAAAAGTCAGGATTAACTTTCTCTAACCAACAAAACTTTAACACTCCCATCGAAGTCAGAATAAATATTTCTAAATTGCCTTACTTAATAACTTGTCTGGAAAATATCATTTTATGACAGCTGTTTCAAATGGCCCAAGATTTCCCAAATTTTGTATCTCGCTTTTCTCAACTTTTTCATTTCCTCCACTTGACCCCCTGTTAACATATCTGTCGAACCAATATTCTAGCGGGTCCTAATTAATATTCACTCATGCCACAAACAAAGCGTTGATTAATCATCGCAAGCTACCGATTTTTTGCGAGCCTAGCCCATGCGGCAATCTTAATGGTTACGTGTCACGCTGTCTACAATAGAATGTACTGCGAAAATATTTTTAAAATGTTGCACTATTACAACAAGCATATGACTTTTTTCCACCAATTTATCCTGACATTGTAGATTTTGAAATATAAATGAACGAATTTTATGTTTATTTACTTTAACATAACGTTCGTTCATTTTAAGTGAAGACTTTTGATTTGTTTTTGTTCTATTGAAAGGAAATATGTTTTACAAAGGGAGAGATTCCAATCATGGAATTGTTGCGTTCCAATCTGGTAGAATCGCTTTTACCTCGGTGGAATCATTATTACATCAGTGTAATAGAGAATATACACATGGAATGCTGGATCCCGATAATGAACTCGAGGATAATGAACTCAAGGATAATGAACTCGAGGATATTGAACTCGAAATAATGAACTCGAAATAATTATCTAAGGGTTTGACTTGAAAGAATGACCCTCAAGAAGATGCCCTGTGATTAAGTTAATATATTGAGGAGAACACTATAAACAGCTGCTTCCCATAAGAATGTTATGTTGAACGAGCCAGACTGAAAATCTTCTAGCGAGGGCAAATTCGGAAGTCATTATCATGGGTGGACTGGAACCTATTCATCCACAGAAAGCACATTAAATGGGGTCGAGGAACATTTCCCTTCCAATAATGAATGATTCATTAAAGTGTCTGTTATGAGATATACATGCCAGTATGATTATTGAGTCCATTGTAACCCATGCATTGCTTGCGTCTGAGAATCCTTGTGAGTTAAATAACACACAAACTGCAGTCAGAAGTAATAGAAGCAAGATAAAATGTTTGCTTCAGGCATATTTTTAAGATGAGTTCAAGGGAAGACTATCATGCTGCTTAATCTGAGAATCACCAATGGCCAATAAATAACTCACTTGGTTAAGTAAATACTCTTATCCCTTGGCAGCATCAAATGGATATATAAAGCTAAAGGATTCATATTGCTTCTGGTGCCTCATTGTGACCTAGTTGTATATTAATCCTTAGTATATGATGTGTGATAGGATTCCGTTAGACTTCGACTCCAAATTCTGCAAAATGCGAATCTCTAGCAGAGTAGACTGCGATTCCGTCTCCATTGTGGTGTCAAAGTATAAACCACTCAAGCACAGAATCATCGTTAATGTCATAATAATGGCCGGATTCACAGTCATCGACAAAAGAAGACAGCAAAATAAACGATATGGGTATGGTGTTCATTTGAAGTGCGAGCATGCCAAGACGTTCTAATGATACCAATTTGGATGCAGTGTACGAAATCAGACATAATTCCTCGTTTGAAGTTGAAATAACCATTAGAACATAAATAAGGAAGATTTTTATTGTTGTTGTTGTAGGGTTTAACGCCATTTTTGGTACAAGATAGGCTATACATGGCGGCCAGTATAACTAGTGGAGGAAAAATCCTGGAAAAACCAGGGAAGAACCATCGACTCTCGAGAAGCTACTGGCAAGCTTTCTCACGTACCCACGTTAGCCGAGCCTATGACTCGAACAATAAGGAAGATACATAGGCATAGCAAAGACAAATTACAAACATATGTAAGGTCAGATGAACGGGTGGACAGACAGACAGGCAGATAAACAGATCAACAGAGGCAGGGGAAAATGAAGCTGAATTCCTTCTCTTCTGCTCTGTGTAATATGTATGATAATTGATATTACATAGAATACTGTCGGGACGAGAGGTAAAACGAATGATCTGAAACGTGAAATGAAAATAATAAAAGAAAGTTTAAAGATAAACGATGTAAAACATATTATGTCCCAATACGCTATGAAACTTTTAATAGACCTGGCCCATTAAACATGTTATCAGAAGGTTCAATCAAGTTGCCAAGGAGTTTGATCTTTTTCTATAGGGTGAATTATCACCGATCCTGTATGGCCATAAACCTCTCTGCTGGCTATATGAAGCTTTGGGACGTTAAAGTTAAATCCTTATTATCAACACCTTTCATTTGATTAAAGGAGTTAAATTTCATCGCAAGTTCTACTGTTGCAATGCTGAACATGTGCCAGGTTATTTCAACTGTATTTGATAAAAGACTATCTAAAGGGACAGGAAACCCAAGAAAATAAAAAAATGAAAATTGCTCATGCGATACTTCTAATACTGAAATTCAATTTATCAGGTACATAGATAGATATGGGTTGGAGGGGTATCTAATAAAACACCCATCCTTATTCTTCAGGTCGATGTATCAAATTTATTTCATGAGCAGAGCTTTGTGCATAGCCCATTACAGAATTAAAATGTGTCAGTGCGGATGTTTGTATTCATGTGCATAAAATGCAATTTAATCTGTCCAAAGCGGTAGCTGGTGAAACTGGCAGAAAGTCACCTTCATAAACAGGTGACTTTTTTGACAAGTAAGCTATAAATATGCCTATATGGAAGGCCTAGGTCAATAACCGAAGCTGTCTTCTCAGATACAAAGCTAAGACTGACAACGGCCTTATAATGATTGCCAGAGCACCCGACGCAGATGTTTCAAACATAGGGCAAATTGTCTGCATACACTAATATTATTAACTCATCTGTACATCTAAAGACGGTCTTCAAAGAACCCTCTATGGTCGCTTACCGACGACCAAAAAAAGTTTTAAACAAAAAACACCCTGTGCTTGCCCAGTTGAATGCAAACCACGGAACGGAAGCAGGAACATACTTGTGTAAAGGTAGATGTCTAATCTTTAAGCAAATGCCGAAACTAGTACTTGCAAGAGTTCATCAGCAGGAGTTAAGTATAATATCAACCAAAGGTTAGGACGTGTCATTACAAACGTCATTTACTTCCTGATGTGCAAGATTTGTACCGTCCAATATGTTGGCGAGACAGTTTCCTGTAGGAAAAGATTGAATAATCACTAAAGCCACACAAGAAACAAGGTCACCACGAAACTCAAAAACCATTTCACTTCAGTGGGACTGTGGTCAGTCTCTAGAAAATGCTTTCCAATGAGTAAATCACAGACTAACTGGCAATGAACGTTGCCATAAAAAGAAAAATTTGATGTTACAATTGCAAACCCATTGTAAATTGGATTTGTAGGTTACACTGCAGTCCATTAGTGCCCTGTTTATCACACCACGAGTCCGTTTCTTTCCAATCAGATTGCTCAGTGTCACGCTCCATTACTGACGTAAATTTATCATCATCATCATCATCATCATCATCACCATCAATATTTCTTTCCACCACCTTCCATTGTAATGTAAATACATCAATATCTTTCTTGAATTTTTTAAAGTTTTTTTTGGGGGGGGGGGATGCAGTGGAAATTACATCTGGGAGAAAGTTAGAAGACGAAAGGATACCGTACGGATATTATACTTTGCTTTTTCTCTAGTAGTTATCCAAAATTTGTCACACGCACACAAACACACATGCGCACACGTGTATGCGTGTGCATTATACAGTGGTGACAACTGAAACAGGTTTTACTGTATCATTTTATAGGTATGCTGCAAGCACATGTGAGGCATGTTTTTTGCGCAAGATCCTCGATATGAATTTCGCTAAAGTCTTCTAAATGTTGAATTAGTTGACCCAGTTCGTGAACAAGGCAATCAAATAAGTTACCTACGTTGTCGGAGGTTAAATATTGCCTGGATGTAAGTAGATAGTCAACGGTTGAAATTTATCGGCTTGCTTAGATGTATGTAGATAGTCAGTGGTTGATATTTCTCAGGTTGCCTTTACCACATCAGTGGTGTAATAATTATCGTGAATAAAAGTATAAAGTTCTTTATGTAATAACACTCCATATAACATGCCAATGAGCAAAACTCCTCTTAGTATTTTCCAGGGTGTCAATGCTGCAATTGTATGTACGTCGGATCCTTTACACAATGTGTGTTAATTATCATTTTTCCCCTGGAAAGTTCATATGAATAGCTATTATTTAGATTTTGGCTTAGGGTGACAAGAAGCCACCAGGTGTTCCATGAACTGAAGATATGACACCAGTCATACATAACAAGGCTGGTAATTGTCAGTCAAAAAGGGACACTAAATTAGTGATTTCAGTGACAAATTTAAATTTATTTACTTTACTTGTAGAGAAATTTGTATAAACGTCCGATTACCCTGTATGATAAATATGTAGATATAGATTTGTTCATTCAGTATTACCGAAAAATAGATGGGGAAGTGTAATAAGTACGTTTGTGCTGTATTTCAGAAGGGATGATGGCGTTAACTTTATACACACATGTACATTAATTAAACATTCTTGGTTATACTGTTGCATTTAGCTCATGCTTTTTTGCACGCTGTATACACGGCACTTTGGGAAAAGATGCATTTCGATGAGTACTACAGAGTTATCATCAAAATGACCATTTCCACATTTCACTGACTTTGGTTAAAGTTTTTGTTTTAAGTTTATTTCTCAAGCTCTGTTTTGACTACAAATGTTGTTTTTGTCTTAACTTCTGTTTAATAATGTTATATCTGGAATCATGAAACGTGCTGAGGAGATGCCTTGTTTCAATAGCTGGTCACTGTGACCCATAATTAACGCTTCACTGACATTGGTTATTTGTTAAATAATACTAAACCAACATTTATTTTCAGTTCTTACCAACTCATTACTACCTACACAAATATGTGCTTGTATGTTTATCTGTCTGTACGGACCTGTATAGTTTAGAGCAAAACTGATTAGAAGATAAAATTCTAAATTTTAAAACGATTTTAAATGTAAAGATAACATTGCAGAACAATCTTTGCTTTGAAAAGGGACCCACATTTCGTTATCAAAATTCTTTTTAACGTAATTTATTTTCTGCATGATAATTACTGCTTACAACGGATACTACAAACCTTCATAGAGGTGTGATATCAAATCGGTGATGACACTTTGTTTGTCATCGTCTTTGTCACGACTTTTTATCGTTTTGATTCCACACGTATACTGCATTTTCCCACGAACTTACTCTTAACTGCGCGATGTATCAGACGTAACTGTATTATATTGATTGTTGATAAGGAACATGGCATGTTCGTTATATTCTCATTTTCGACAGATGACTTTTCCGGATATAGTGGTACAATTATTTTATCGTTCCGTTTTTCGTACTATAAATGCAGTTGTTTGATATTAGTAACTGCTATACCATACTATTCTAACATTAAATTGTAATTCTTGTAAAGAGCAAATAATATCTTGCATAAACCCTTTGATGTAATATTCCAACACAACGCCTCTATTTATAGTACTCAGTATTAGGACAGAAGTTCGTTAAGATTTTTTACCTTCCAATTGCTTGTGCGTGTGTAAGAGGCATTGTTTTGTTGGAAGTAAAGGAATTCCATCAAGGAAAGTCAGAAAAATTAAACTTGTTACATCAATGGAATGTGAATTGGATTCCTGTATAGAAAAAGGTTATACAATAAACAATGTTGAAAACAGTAGATTAATGAAGATTGGCTTTATTTATCTGTGTATTTATTTACATGTTAGTACAAATGTTTAAAAGGTAGCCATGGAAATGCGCATTTGGTTCACGTACAACATTTGACAGCATTTAACTATACTGAATGGACATTAACAAATGGAGCTGAAATGACAATAACACCACAACAATAATGAGAACTGTAATTAATTAATGATGAAACAATATTTATCAAAATAGTCGCATGCTTATTTATGTAAATGATCTTCCTGTACTAAACTGAATCATGTCAGTTAGATGTCAAGTCTTTCCTGGCTATGTCATTGAACATTCCTTTTTATCTTCTATCAATTAAGTTTGCCGTCTGTGCAATAACAAATTGTGTTTTGGTAGATTTAGTAAGTAGTAAATTGTGTAGGAGAGCATCTGACAGCAATAGCGAATATTGAATAATAGTGGCCGTTTTGACGAATGGTACAGTATTGAATAATAGATAACAGAAGCACCTTTATAAGAAACTTTTGATCAATGGTACACCAGTCTTTGTTTTGTAAAAGTTCCACAACTACTAACTTGATTTCTTAATTTTGCATGCAATAGATACGGTCGTTCCTTGTTAAGTATTAATGAAATATTTGATACCGAGAATTGTTCATGACTCTTAAGTGATGCTTACAAGTCGTATATATATATATATATATATATATATATATATATATATATACACACACACACGGACGATTATATTAAAGATCAATAGACATAGATGATTAATAAATAAATAATAGTACATTTTTACGTGATTAATCGTCTTGGTTGTTGATATCGAGCTATGCGGCGTTCGAATAATCATCTATGTTGTTTATATCGGGTTATGATACATTAGATTAATCGTCTAGGTTATTGATAACGAGTCATGAAATTTTCGCATGCCCAGGTATTTCTGAAAAATCTACTTACAATTTAAAATCTATGTTATTTCTCTGTTAATGGATAATATGTAACTATCGCAAATTTTCGCACAGATAATGAAGTCCAAGATCAAATGGTTTCCCATTGCCAATGTTCAAAATGAATAATCGGAGACGGCATACCGGCAGTTTGCATTCGCTTGTTGAATAATGTTTAAAATTCTTCAGTAAATTTACAATACGTATGCAAGAATGTAAGGAACTATATAACGGATACATAAATTTATGAGAGAATCCGAGAAAGAAAACAAAACTCAGTTAAATATGTTACATATATGGGTATTTATATATATGTCATATTCATCTATATGTCGCAGATGCTGAAAATGTACAATTACGATTGAAATGTTCTCGTAAAAAGTTAAATAATTTCATTGTTCTAACAATATTCTAAATGTGTCATGTTTGTAAACACATATAAGTCGGGTTCATTTGCAAACAACAATAGACCCTAATCTACCATCACCTAATGTGTCATCAGATCAGGGTCTATGTTGTACTGATTAATCCTAACAAACTGCATGGACAACAGATCTGCCAGCACATTATGGAACTGCCGGTCTGGCTCTCTCCAGTCTGGCGATGAATCAGATTTATATTGCAGTATATACGTTGTATCTGTCTAAAAAGGGACAAACAACAAATGTTTGTATACCGATCAAAAATGAAATCGCATGTCAATCCTAACTGAACAAAACAAAATACAAAAAAATACAAACAATAATAATGTTTGCTGATATACCTTGCGCATGGGAATTGTGTTATGGCTACCAGAAGGGTTTCGAATTTCAGAAACGAAACACAGAGATATGATCATATGAAATCACATTTACAAACATTATAATGTACGGAAAAATGATGAGACAGTTCATAATGCTCTTTATTTATAAATGATGTATTAGCAATGTGAATTCTTGATACAGTCAGTCTTTACACCTCCAAGATAATTTGTTTTTAAAAAGTTTGAATACCTCGGGTTGCAGTGTCCTTTCATTTACTCTTTAAAGTCAATGGGTCTAGAATCTAGTCTTGTTTAAAGTCAATTGGTCTAGAATCTAGTCTTGTTTAAAGTCAGTGGGTCTAGAATCTAATCTTGTTTAAAATCAATGGGTCTAGAATCTAGTCTTGTTTAAAGTCAGTGGGTCTAGAATCTAGTCTTGCTTAAAGTCAATGAGTCTAGAATCTAGTCTTGTTTAAAGTCAATGGGTCTAGAATCTAGTCTTGTTTAAAGTCAGTGGGTCTAGAATCTAGTCTTGCTTAAAGTCAATGGGTCTAGAATCTAGTCTTGTTTAAAGTCAATGGGTCTAAAATCTAGTCTTGTTTAAAGTCAATGGGTCTAAAATCTAGTCTTGTTTAAAGTCAATGGGTCTAGAATCTAATTTGGCTTAAAGTCAACGGGTCTAGAATCTAGACTTATTTAAAGTCAGTGGGTCTAGAATCTAGTCTTGTTTAAAGTCAGTGGGTCTAAAATCTAGTCCTGTTTAAAGTCAATGGGTCTAAAATCTAGTCTTGTTTAAAGTCAGTGGGTCTAGAATCTAGTCTTGTTTAAAGTCAATGGGTCTAAAATCTAGTCCTGTTTAAAGTCAGTGGGTCTAAAATCTAGTCTTGTTTAAAGTCAGTGGGTCTAGAATCTAGTCTTGTTAAAAGTCAGTGTGTCTAGAATCTAGTCTTGTTTAAAGTCAATGGGTCTAGAATCTAGTCTTGTTTAAAGTCAATGGGTCTAGAATCTAATTTGGTTTAAAGTCAATGGGTCTAGAATCTAGACTTGTTTAAAGTCAGTGGGTCTAGAATCTAGTCTTGCTTAAAGTCAATGGGTCTAGAATCTAGTCTTGTTTAAAGTCAATGGGTCTAGAATCTAGACTTGTTTAAAGTCAGTGGGTCTAGAATCTAGACTTGTTTAAAGTCAATGGGTCTAGAATCTAGTCTTGTTTAAAGTCAGTGGGTCTAGAATCTAGTCTTGTTTAAAGTCAATGGGTCTAGAATCTAGTCTTGTTTAAAGTCAATGGGTCTAGAATTTAGTCTTGTTTAAAGTCAGTGTGTCTAGAATCTAGTCTTGTTTAAAGTCAGTGGGTCTAGAATCTAATCTTGTTTAAATTCTCGAAACTAACGTGTAGATGAAACAATATTTTGAATTTGAACATTTTACACAGCTATAATTCCTTCGGATTTGGTGTACAATATGATTGGAATGTAAGCTATACCGTATTTTGAATCAACCATAAAAATCCGGATACATTTGATTATGGATTCAAGACGAATAGATAGGTTCGTCTGCAGCAAAAACAACCAATCTTAGGGCCATGTTGGGATGGAAAATATATGTCTATCCAGTTTAGTGATCTATCAACATTTATGGTATTTTTAAAAAATTCCACGCGCTAGATTTATATACAGAAATTTAATTGTACATTAGTTACAGACAAGTGACAATGCAAAGCAATGTCTGATTTTCGTCCTTACCCATACATTTTGCAAATTTAATCCCAAAGTTACACTACTTTATTGTTTTTTTTTCTGCCGAAATCGTCTATAAAATATTTGGTCACAATGTCATATGGCTACCTTTGATAAATGAAAATTAAGTAATGCCTTCACTGAATGGAAAAATGAGATAATGTATTGTACATCCATAACTTGTTCTTTTTTATGGCGAACTATCAAGTATTATTTATGAGTCAATATTCGGTGTTTTTCCCAACCCAAAGTTTGACAGAAAAAGACGAAGAGATTCATCACTGACAGTATTACGTCACTAGAATGAATTGTAATTTTGTGTCAACAAGTTTTCAAGTCAAGTCATTGTTTTTGGTTTTATTTCTATTACGATAGCATAAATATATGGATATACGTATTCACACCATAAAAACTTTATCAAATAACTTTTTGGTAGCTTTAACATATAACAGAACTTACTAACTAATAATGCGTTAAAGATTTGCTTTGAAGAAATTATACCTCATTTTCATATATATATATATATATATATATATATATATATATATATATATATATATATATATATATATATATATATATTTATTTATTTTTTTAATGTGTGTGTATGTGTGTGTGTGTGTGTGTGTTGGGGTGGGGGTGTGTGGGTGTGGGTGTGCGTTGGGGTGTGTGGGGTGGGTGTGTGTGTGTGACTATATCTGAATGCATACATGTATCAATAATAAATTTTGTCACAAATTTATTTGCATACTAGTATGTATTCACAGACTTGACAAAATTACTTTGCTACTGATAATGTAATAAATTAAATTTGCCTTAATTTCTTGCCTAGTTAGCATTACATTGTGGCTGATTGTGAACATAATGTAGATTCTCAACTGTTAAAATGTACACTGACATACCTAAAATGTCAATATTTTGACGAAATGTTTCAATTATTCCGCTGAAATGCATATTAACCCAAGAAAAATAAATAGTTTTTCTCTGTATTATCCCCATTTTATTCAATCACTAGCAGCTAAGCATCAAGCAAGATATTTCATACAATGCAACTGAAATTGTTTAACATACATGTCTGTATCACCTGTATTCATTTATATTAAATTTGGAATGTATGTGTTAGAGTAAGAGTAGCAAATTCACTGTGCACGCCTATAGTGTGAATTATATTGATCCTGCACAACATTTTCTAACATGTATGTACATTTATACATTTTTACAAATATACAATAAAATTAAGTACAGCCTATCACAAACAAATAACATTTTATGTAAGTATTGTAACATCTACAATAATAAACCGCACTCCCTGCTGCTACTGGTCTTCCAAGCTTTTTTCCGATGAAACACAGAGATATCACACATCTAAACGAACAGAACAGGGGAAACGGTTGACCCCTGAAGCACACCACTGATACACAAAAATGTTTCACTGGCTACTGGTTGGAAGGGTACATTTCACATAGTGAATTTGTAGATGTTTTTCCACAATTGATTCTAGGGCCAGCGCCTGCTTTGCTGGCCTTTTGTCTCTATTGATCTAGAAACATGTTTCACTCAAGTATTTGAGCGTATATATTCTTTAACTTTGCTGAGTAGTCTCAGAACTAGTATTTTGGCTTAAACCTATCCTGTCTTTTCGTGATCGGCCTTTTCTACCCTTCCGTCTCGTTCTTGTTCTTGATTTGTTGCCACTTTTTCCGTCTCTTCTGTGAGACTTATTGTGTTCAGCAGCATAGAATTTACACCTACAGGACTTGACTACTTTTATTTTCTTATAAGTTCGCACCTCTCCGTTCCCACAAATTAATTGCACGTTCTTACGTCGAGTCACTGCCTCCTCGCATCGCCATTCCTTAAGTTTATTTTTGGACCAATATTTTGTGAATTCTGACCACCATGGCAGATTTTGTTCTTTAATGGGATAACACTGTCCGGCACAAACAACCTCCCTGATTGGTTTAATAGAAGTACAGTATCCATCAGAAATATAACGTTTCGCCCGTAACTCTCTGCACCCAATCTGGATATTATCTAAAAAATACAGAAAAAAACGAAATATAATTAATTTTCTTTGTGCCTAATGGTCAAGCTCGGGGTACAATTTGTACATTTTTCTGACATTGGGGAATTTAAAAAGCATTAATACTTACATTTATCCAATAATAGTCTAAAACATCACTGAAAAAAATGTAACTAGCAAATTATATTTTTACAGGTGGAAATGTAATTCACGCTTGTTAGGGATATGAATGTTCTTTCAGGGAATTACCTGTTTATCACAGAGAAACAGACTTGTTAATATCATGCACTCCAAACTGATTATTTTCTTTTTCTAGTGAGATTATGGATTAAAAACATTTGTGAAGAATCCACCCTTGCTTTTTTATTCATTCAAACGTAACATTGTTTATCAAATAATATGTAACGGCGCCACACCAGCAAAACTATACATCACCTGACGATAGACTAGAGTACGTTATAATCGTGGAATTTGCGGATGAATTAATGCTTGAAAAATAATTTATCCTGTTGTTTACATCATACTAACTACATAAGAATGCAAGAGATGGTGTGGGAAAATATAATATTCAAGTGTGGGTTAATGTTTCTTTTACCAGTTCCCCAAACACTCTTTCCAGTTAGCACTAATGACAAAGACAATTGATCTAGATCACACAGCTCGTCCATGAGGCAAGCAATATCCAAGTAGAGAAATGTATTCATAATTTTATATGTATCGCAGACAAATAAGTATCTATCTATATTCGCCTCCTGCACATATAAATTCACCAA